>VDFB02320904.1:165405-206565 GCA_007258455.2 Sequoia sempervirens
AGATAGATTCGAATACTGTAGTTGGAGACACGTCCTCTATCACAAGTGAATACAAAGGCATACCATTAACCACAAGTGAATATGGAGGGACACCATCTACCGCAAGTGAATATGAATAGACACCATCTACCACAAGTGAATATGGAAGGACACCATCTACTGCAAGTGAATATGAAGGGACACCATCCACCACATCTCAAGTTGAGAGTATATCATCACTCAGATTTGACGAAGAAGGAACACCATCATCCCCATGTCAACCTCAACGTATGTCATCTATTCCACCCTCGATCAAAGGTACGTGATCTATCCCACCTCACTTAAATAGTTATGAAATTCCTAATGTTGAGATGTATGTACCTAGGAGAACACCACCTAGAATTTTGCATAGAAAGCCAAAGTATTTGATTAATATTAATGAGGATATTTTGCAGCACATGGAAGGTAATATTTCAGTATGCACTTATGGAAGATATGCTTATAAGATTTGGAAATTTTTCTTTGAAAGGTTGAATGAGACCGCAAGATGTCAACTATTTGTTGAAATTAAGTGAGGTATAAAGTATAGAAACATCATGAATATTTTTGGGTTGAGAACATCGAATGCTTCAAGTGAAAACACTATTGTGAAGAATCTAATGGATGCTTATGAGAGTGTGGGTAAGACCACACACTCAAAGGATAGTAATGTCACTCGACATTTCATTACATCAACTTTGGTAAGTATTCAAACAAGGAGATCTCGTCTCATTAGAAAGACGAGTGAACAATTGAGAATTAATAGAAAAACTTTATCAAGAGTCATTCAAAGGTGGCAAGGAATTAAGGGCACTGATTCAAATGAATTATGGGAATTCTTGGGGAGACTCCCACAAAAAGATAAACCAATTGTTGAAGCATTGAGAACACTAATTGAAGACTATTGGAAGAATACCACAAGGCCATCTCTAAATCAAAGGGATGTGGTAAGAAGGAGAATCGGTAGTCAAAACCATGAGCCACATCCAAAGCATTTTTTGGATATGACTCAAATCCAATTTTTTTGTAAATTTCAATAGGATTATCCTCAAATTCAAAAATTTCAAAGATATTTTGAAATTCTTAAGCATTTTTATGTCAATATAAATCACACGCACACTAATTGTTGTTGTAGACTACATATTGAATTCTCTAACCATTATGATGTTTATCATTCTATATGTTTATATTTGCATAATAATGATGTTTTGCAGGATTGTGGCATACATGCCCCACCAAAATCTTCAAGAGATTTCTTATCAAATATTTTATGTGAAAGAGAGGATGGCCAAATATTCTATAGGAAACTATGCTTGGATGGTTCATGTTAGTGTTGCAGTGGCTTGCAATGTATGCTAGTATGTCAACATATGGAAAGCACACATGAGGTGGGAAAGCAACTAGTAGAGATTGAGAAGTACAAAATAGTGGCATATGTTACAAAAGATGGTAATCAAGCAAAAAGATGTGATTTAGTTATTTGAAAGATTCCAGTGTATCAATTTATGTCTACATTTCATGACAATATAGTGTATGAGTATGCAAGGCATACCCATAGATCTCAATAATTGGACTTGCAATTCAAGTTATGCAAGTACACCTTTCCAGTTGGAAGCATAGTTTTATTGGTCAACTTTGCAGAGAACTACACTCTACAGCCACAATGTGAGGTGTAGTCACAATATTACAACTCCACACAAGTTTTGATATTTGTGCACATAGCATTCATTCATGAAGCTAATAGTATAGAGGACCAAAGGATGGTATTGAGGGAGTATCACTTTTATATTAGTGATGATCACACACATTCTCCATAGTTCATGCAAGGTTGCTTCCAGTTGTTCTACAGTGATTTGGCTCAAAGGGGCATAACATATGGTCGACATATAATATGGTCGGATAATTGTGTAGCACAGTTCAAGAACTCGTGCATGTTCTATTGGTTGAGTAGGATGCATGTCATTATAGGTGTTCAACATATGTGGAAATTTTGTGAGCTTGGGAATGGAAAGGGGGAGCATGTGTCAAAAGAGCATTAGCATCATAAGAGTTAAATTATAAATAAAATGCAAAGTTGAAAAATGAAAAACCAATCGTTGAGTGATGTAATGCTTCGATGGGTCCAAGTAATGAAGTTACATTGTCAGTTCGTATATATTTTTGGTTTATGGATGATACTAACATTGCACCATATGAGGATTGTTGTACACTGATAGGATCGAGTGAGCTACACTATTTCCTTAGCTCAAATGCAAGTTCATGTAGTATCCATATGCGGAAGATGGCATACTTTTTTTCTTCATGTACAATGCAAGCCGAGATGATTACGATTCAAAGGAGTGGGTTGAGAAATGGTTGTTATCTTAGCCCACTTCACACATATTGCCCTCTGATGACATTGAAACTAACACAGATGGAATAATCAATTGACTTTGACCACATATCAGATCTGGTTCAACTAGGTAATATATCTACTTTCATAGTTTTTGAAATTCCTATTGTTATCTTACTTTGTAGTGTATTTGTAATGCTAATTAATTTCATCTAATTTTTTGCACATATCAATGTAGGGCATGTTTATGCATTTATTGCAGATGAAGACAATGAAGAGGGAACAAATTATTACTTGTGTCATTGTGTTGAGGCCAAAAGGAAATTGGAGGCCCTAGTTATAAATGGAGAAAACATTGAATACCCTACAGGCTCAATTCTTGTTACTGGAACTTGGCTTAGAAGGTACCCACATAAGAGGGTTAATGTTTGGTTGTTTCAGGACTTGACATGCATCAGAAGATTCTTCATTACTCAAATATTTTGGTGGCATCCAATATTTGTTTGATCAAATATGGGGGTAGACCTTTGAACAAGACCTTGTGGAAGGTGTGTGAGTCTGACCATGAGGCAATACTTGACACAATAAAGAGTAGAGAAGACACAGATGGTTTGTTGGATTAATTTGTAAGTATGCACATTGGTTCTTATTAATTTGTAAATATGCACATTAATTTGTATGATGCCAGTGCTATCATCTAATGTTTATATCATGTATGTAGGTGATTGATGAAGTTATCAGACTTGAAAATGTAACACACTTTATGTTTAGAACTATGGAAAAGGATACATAGTTCAATGGTATTTATGTTTTTCTCAAAAATATGCAAAAAAAATGATGTAGGAATATATCAATAGATTAGTAAACTAAGTGGAAGTTTAAATTGTGTTGTTTTTATAATAGGTTACAAGTTTCAAAAAGGTTGGAAAGTAATAGTTTGGTTACATTCTATTCACGTTCTATTCATGAGAGGATTTTGTGTGCAATAGGTATCTTGGAACTCCCAATGAAGATGTATGGCTATGAGTGACTGAGTTGAGAGACTAGCATGCCTATCCTTAATGGAAGCATCAAGATTTAAGCTTGTTGTTCCTGACTTGGAATCAAATGGTGTGGATTTGTTGTCTGTAAGTGCCTTCCATCTATTTTCATTTCATTTACATTTTGGATGCTCTTTCTTTTTCTTCTTTTACTTTGCCTATTTGCAAGTAAACAACTAAAAATTGATTGGTGTCTCCTTGCAAAAAATGCTAATTTATGAGCTATCCAAGAGAATCTCAACCAAAAAAGTAATGCAACATCCTTATTTTGATGATCTTGAAAAATCTCAATTCTAATTTGAAGCCATTATAAAAGTGTGCATGAAGATTAGCAAGGGAATTTCAAGTTATTCATTTGAAGTTAACCTCATCATGAGCACCTATGATATAGAAATTATAAGAGCATCTCAAATTTCAAGTTATTCTATTCATGAGAGGTTTTTGTGTGCAATAGGTATCTTGGAACTCCCAATTAAGATGTATTGCCAAGAGTGACTAAGTTGAGATACTGCCATGCCTATCCTCAAATGAAGCATCAAGATTTAAGCCTTGATGTTCCCGACTTGGAACCAAATGGTGTGGATTTGTTGTCTGTAAGTGGCTTCCATCTATTTTCATTTCATTTCCATTTTGGATGCTCTTTCTTTTTCTTCTTGTACTTTTCCTATTTGTAAGTAAACTACTAAAAATTGATTGGTGTCTCCTTGTAGAAAGTTCTAATTTATGAGCCATCCAATAGAATCTCAGCCAAAAAAGCAATGCAACATCCTTATTTTGATGATCTTGACAAATCTCAATTATGATTTTAAGCCATTATAAAAGTGTGTGTGAAGCTTAGCGAGGAAATTTCAAGTTATTCATTTGAAGTTAACCTCATCATGAGCATCCATGATGTAGACATTATAAGAGCATCTCGAATGTATGAGTGACATTGTAAAAGATCTATGAGAACGGAGTACCTAAGGCATCCTTGAATCCTATTTTTGGTTATTATGAGAGAATCTTATAAGCTGAGTTTGTGTGCATGAAAATGGGGCACATTGATTCAAAATTTTATTTAAGTGGGCTATTGGAATTCATATAGGTTGATTTTCTTCTCATGATTTTGTATTACCACTTGATAGTTTTGAGAAAGAATTGTGCCTACAAGTATAAGCACTTGAGTTTTAGAATGGTGCATGAAGCATATTAGACAATTGTAGCACAAACATAAGAATTAGGACTACCAAATAAATCTCCTTTTATTGTAAACATCATATTATTAATATAGTGAGTGTAATAACCATTGATGGTTACCAATCATTCTTTTTCTTCTTTTATTCTCTCCCTATTATAACTAGCACCAATTGAATAACTTATTATAAAAACTTCATTTATTAAAAAAAATCAACTTAATTATTATATATATCAATATCAATATAGCATACCATCTATTCACATAAACATTTGTAATTCATGCAGTGTAATCCCTTAATAGTACAAATTGCAAAATGGCAACAATCTTTGATGACCTGTTACCTGAAGAGCATTTCAATTATGAACATTTCATCTGAGGCATCGAGATCACGTAGGGCACCTCTACAATAACCTCTCTCAGTTTTTATTATCTCAGTCATTTTCCCATGGTGACAAGTTTTCACTTGATAGAAGAAGTATCAAATGCAAGCAATGTAAAGTTGCAAAGTGGTGCAACTTTCATTTTGCAACTCGTGTGACCAAATGGACTATTCCAATGTGTCCAA
The DNA here is from genome assembly GCA_007258455.2 of Sequoia sempervirens. Classification (NCBI taxonomy): domain Eukaryota; kingdom Viridiplantae; phylum Streptophyta; class Pinopsida; order Cupressales; family Cupressaceae; genus Sequoia; species Sequoia sempervirens. The sequence goes on from VDFB02320904.1 coordinate 170,538, forward strand.
ATGGGTACATTTACGCTAGGAATGGTCTACTTTTGCACCCAAAAATGTCAAATCACTTCGAGCTACATTCAACTGACTCGACCCCTTAAGAGTCCAAAGTGAAAAATGGTTTCAATCTTTGATGGGATATTACTTGGAAACCGTAATGCTTATGACCTCTCTATCTGAGCCTACAATATTGCATTGGGCCCCTCTACAATAATCTCTCTCAATTTTTGTTATCATGGAGTCATTTTCCCGTGGCGTCCAATTTTCACTTGATGGAAAAAGTGTCAAATGCAAGCAATGTAAAGTTGAAAAATGGTTCAACTTTCATTTTGCAACTCGTGTGACCAAACAAACTATTCCAATGCATCCAAATGGGTATTTTTATGCTAGGCATGGTCCTCTTTTGCACCTAAACACACCAAATCACTTTGAGCTATGTTCAACTGGTTTGATCCCTTAAGGGTCCAAAGTGCAAAATGGTTGCAATATTTGATGAGCTATTACTCAGAAATTGTGATGCTTATGAACTCTCCATTTGAGCCTATGGGATCATGTTGGTATCCTCTACAACAACCTCTCTCAGTGTTTGTTATCTCAGAGTTGTTTTCCCATGGTGTCTAGTTTTCATTTGATGGAAAAAGTGTCGAATGCAAGCAGTGTAAAGTTGCAAAGTGGTGCAACTTTTGTTTTGCAACTCATGTGACCAAAAAAATTGTTCCAACATGTCCAAATGGGTACGTTTATGCTAGGCATGGTCCTCTTTCACACCTAAACATGTTGAATCACTATGAGCTATGTTAAACCGATTCGATCCCTTGAGGGTCCAAAGTGCAAAATGGTTGTAATATTTGATGCGATATTACTTAGAAACCATGATACTTATGAACTCTTCATCTAATCCTACAAGATTAGGTTGGGCCCCTCTACAATAACCTCTTTCAATTTTTGTTATCTCGGATTCGTTTTCCTGTGGTGTCTAGTTTTCACTTGATGGAAAAAGGTGAAGTTACAAAGTGGTGCAACTTTCATTCTGCAACTCATGTGACCAAAAAAATTGTTCCAATGTGTCTAAATAGGTACATTTACGCTAGGTATGGTCCTATTTTACACCCAAACACACCAAATCACTCTGAGCTACGTTCAACCGACTTAATCCCTTAAGGGTCCAAAGTGCAAAATGGCTGCAATCTTTGATAGGCTATTACTCGAAAACCATGATGCTTGCGAACTCTCTGTATGAGCCTATGGGATTGCATTGAGCCCCTCTACAATAACCTCTCTTGGTTTTTGTTATCTCAGAGACATTTTCCTGTGGTGTCCAGTTTTCACTTGATGGAAAAAGTGTCAAATGCAAGCAGTGTAAAGCTGTAAAGTGGTGCAACTTTTGTTTTGCAACTCGTGTGACCAAACAAACTATTCTAATGCACATGAATGGGTACGTTTACACTAGGTATGGTCCTCTTTCACACCCAAACATGCCAAATCACTCTGGGCTACGTTCAATTAGCTCAATTTCTTAAGGGTCCAAAGTGCAAAATGGCTACAATCTTTGACGAGCTATTACTCAGAAATTATGAGGCTTACGAACCCTCTGTTTGAGCCTATGGGATCGCATTGGGAACCTCTACAAAAAACTCTCTTAGTTTTTGTTATCTTAGAGTCATTTTCTAGCAATGTCCAGTTTTCACTTGATAGAAAAAGTGTCAAATGCAAGCAGTGTAAAGTTGCAAAATAGTGCAACTTTCGTTTTGCAAATCGTGTGATGAAACAAAATTTTTCAACACATTTGGATGGGTACATTTATGCTAGGCATGGTCCTCTTTCACACCTAAACATGTTGAATCACTCTGATCTATGTTCAACTGGCTTGATCCCTTATGATGGCATGCAAAACAATCGAAAAGAGAAACATTCACACAAAAGTTGACAAGTTTGAGTTTTCCACACCAAAAGCATGATAAGCCCATGGTTGAAAATTTTTTACTGATCAAAGTGGGTACTAATTCTATATTATATAGATCATAATTTTTCTTTATCTGTAAGATCATCTAACCTTGGCAATGGTTTCACCAAGATATGAAGGGTGAATTGTTCTTTATTTAGTTATGCCTATGTGGGTTCATTTTCCTTATCTCTCGTTACAATTTTGGGTGGATTATTGCTTTCAAAGTATTGGGAATGCTTTGGGTAAATTTATATCCATTGATCCAATGGACATAGAAATACATCAAAGAGGTTTCTTGACAAAGTTTGGTTGACAGTTGGGGAGCGAGCATGGAAACAAGCCATTGATTATGAAAATGTTAGTGTAGAATATTCTACCTAAAATATTCCTTTAGATAAGTTTGCTTGTTGTTATATTTTTAGGATAATTATTGCTTAATTATGCAATCTTGCATGGAGTTGCATGCCTATTTTCTAGTTGGCAGTTGCCATTCTAGAAGGCTCATCTCTTGATATATATTATACTCATTCTTAAGCAATTATCAAGTTAATAATCAGTGCATTTATTTATAGTTAATCTTTTCTTTTCAATTTGTGCAATTTTGTAATTTGTAACTTTACTAACTTATTCCTAGAAATATTGAAGTTCTTTAGCATCAACTAATAAAGTTGTTTAGCATCAATCAATAAATATTCAAGACAAACCATGAAGGAAAGCAATGAGCAATGCTAGGGCTAACCAATAAATGAGTATACATGTGAATAAGTCAATCATACATGTGAATAAGTGAAGCACAAGTACTCAAATACATGTAAGCCTTGAAGTATACACATGAATACATAATATACACATTAAGACAAAGTATATGCATGAATACAAGGTATACACATGAAAAAACTTAAGTTGCAAAGTATACATTGGAATACACATAAGTCATAAAGTATACACGTAAGTTGTAAAGCATACATTTGAATACTCGTACCTCATATCTATTGAACCATGGATTTATAGTGCAAATATGGCCACCATCGATAAAAAATATTTGTATTAACCAAATAGCCATTTAGGCATACATCAATATATGTCAACATAAGTATAAAATATATACAAAATAGCCATATAGGCTTACGAGAATGCCATATAGGCATACAATGTCAAATATATCCAATACAAAAAATGTACAAAAATGCCATATAGGCATACAACAAAGGGCTCTGGAATCAAAATTCATTGCTCTTCATGCTCTCAAAATAAATTCTTTCCCTTTGCTTGTTGACCGGATGGCAATAAGTCTGTCACTTGTTTATTCTGAGGTCGAGGAGTGCTCCTAGTGCTCCTCCTAAGGTTTAGTTCCTGACCAAGCTTTATCTGTTACAATAAGAAGTAAAGACATTAATATATAGAAATTACATTATAAAAAATGATATATTTAATAAAATAGTCACTTACCGCCAGTAGACGATCTCTCTCCTTGAGGGAAATGTTTGCATGCCCATGTTGTGGCATCTAAATCCCTATAGAAACCATCCAAAGAGAAATTAAACTACGAATCAATAATGGTTTTATTTTTCACTAACTAACAGCTATAACAATGAATGTAAATTTAAATTTAGTAATTTGCCTCATACCTCCATGAGAGGCATTGAGGAGTCTATAGCAGAAGAAACACCAAGCTCCATTTCCTTATGAACATGTGGAGGTGTATCCGCTTCCAACATCTAAAAATAAAAATAAAAAATATTTAATCACAAAAACTACAATAGTGATGCATTTCATGGCTTATAATGTATGAGATAATGAACATAATTTTGAGTACTCATTAAATTATATATTTCTAACTATCATGCTTACTATTTTCCCTATCCATAGCTTGTTTGAAAGTACATGCTTTAGGATTTTATTCATAGCAGCAAGGTGGTGAACCATTTGATAAAATGCTTTGGTAGACATGTACGAAAATTGTGGTAGCATAGAGGAGGCAGTGAATTGTTTGAAAAAATGCCTCAAAGAAATGTGGTCTCATGGTGATGGAATTCCATTACAAACAAATGTATCATGGCATTCCATCACCATGAGGCCACATTTCTTTGAGGCATTTTTTCAAGTAATTCATTGCCTTCTCTATAGTATTATGCTAGGATGGGGTGGATGATATAGTGTGGTCTTGGTTATGAGATGGAGGGGGATCATGACATGAAGAGGGAGGGGTGGGGATATGAACAAGTGGAATAAAAGGTGGAAGGTTCCATGGATTGATAAATTGAGGATGAGGATGAGGACCTTGAAAATGATCTGGAGGGGAATTTTGGCTAAAGGCTTGGTTTCTATTCTTCAGGCAATGAGCTGTTTGAAAAAATGCCTCAAAGAAAAGTGGTCTCATGGTGATGGAATGGCATTCCATCAACATGAGACCACATTTCTTCAAGGAATTTTTTTAAACTATTCACTGCCTTGACTATGATATTGCTTACTATTATGTTTTGATATATTTTTTCCAAGCATCCATAGTTTGTTGGAAAGCACCTATTTTAGGCTTTTAGCCATAGTAGCAAGGAAGTGAGTAGCTTGATAAAATTCTTTGGTAGACATGTATGGAAAATGTGGTAGCATAGAAAAGGCAGTGAGCTCTTTGAAAAAATACCTCAAAGAAATGTGGTCTCATGGTGATGCAATGTCATTCCATCACCATGAGATTGCGTTTCTTTGAGGCATTTTTTCAAACTATTCACTGCCTTGTTTATGTTATTGCTTACTATTATGCTTTCATAGATTTTTTCCAAGAATCCATAGTTTGTTGGAAAGCACCTTTTTTAGGCTTTTAGCCATAGCAGCAAGGAAGTTCAAGTAGTTTGATAAAATGCTTTGGTAGACATGTATGGAAAATGTAGTAGCATAGAAAAGGTGGTGAGCTTTTTGAAAAAATACCTCAAAGAAATGTGGTTTCATGGTGATGGAATGGCATCCCATCACATGAGACCACATTTCTTTGAGGAATTTTTTCAAACTACTCATTGTCTTGTCTATGTTATTGCTCACTATTATGCTTTGATAGATTTTTTCCAAGCATCCATAGTTTGTTGGAAAGCACCTAATTTAGGCTTTTAGCCATACTAGCAAGGAAGTGAGTAGATTGATTAAATGCTTTGGTAGACGTGTATGGAAAATGTGGTAGCATAGAAAAGGCGATGAGTTTTTTGAAAAAATGCCTCAAGGAAATGTGGTCTCATGGTGATGGAATGGCATTCCATGGCCATGAGACCACATTTCTTTGAGGAATTTTTTAAAACTACTCACTACCTTGTTTATGCTATTTCTTACTATTATGCTTTGATAGATTTTTTCCAAGAATCCATATTTTGTTGGAAAGCACCTATTTTATGCTTTTAGCCATAACATCAAGGAAGTGAGTAGATTGATAAAATGCTTTGGTAGACATGTATGGAAATGTGGTAGCATAGAAAAGGTAGTGAGCTGTTTGAAAAAATGTCTCTAAGAAATGCAGTCTCATGGTGATGGTATGGCATTCCATCACCATGAGACCACATTTCTTTGAGGCATCATACCATCACCATGAGACCGCATTTCTTAGAGACATTTTTTCAAACAGCTCACTGCCTTGTCTATGCTATTGCTTACTATTATTTTTTGATAGATTTTTTTTCCAATAATCCATAGTTTGTTGGAAAGCACCTTTTTTTAGGCTTTTAGCCATAGCAACAAGGAAGTGAACTATTTGATAAAATTCTTTGGTAGACATGTATGGAAAATGTGGTAGCATAGAAAAGGTGGTGAGCTGTTTTAAAAAATGCCTCAAAGAAATTGGGTCTCATGGTGATGGACATTACCATGAGACCACATTTCTTTGAGGCATATTTTCAAACAACTCATCACCTTTTCTATGCTATTGCTTACTATTATTCTTTCATATACTTCTTCCAAACATCCATAACATAGACAAGGAAATGAACTTTTTGAAATGATGCCTCAATAAAAAGTGGTCTCATGGAATGCCATGACAAAAAAATGCAATTGGTAGTTGCTCCTAGTTATTACTTATGCTATGTGAAGTAATTGCATCACTGCTTATGTTGACTTTCTAAACAATTATATTGTAGTTGAAATTTTGTCATCTATCAACATCTAGTTATTAGTTATGGAATGTGAAGTAACGCTTTGAGTTTGAAAGATGTGCAATGCAATGTAACCAACGATATGAATATAAACTACACAAATCTATAAGTACAATTCATTAGTTAAACTCTTTATTCTATTACCTATGTGTAGGTTTGTCTAACTCCATTGGCACTGAGAGGTGTTCCCATGAAGCCTCTAATATTAGCCTATTCAACATCCAAAATAAGATATTAGAATACCATTCATATTTAACAATGCTATTCACATGTAATAAATTTATAATTGTTTACTAGTTACATACCTCAATGGTAGATGTAGTGGAGTAATAAACAGGTGTAGGGCCGGTGTATCCAGTATCAACACTATGACCCTGAAATTTTATTACAATCATAAAACTAAATTAGTTAATATTGCATTTCAAAAATAAAATTTAATAAATTAAATTCAATTAACATGCTAACATTTACCTAAGTATTGATGTCAAAAGCCTCATTCAAAATTTCAGCTTCCCTCGCCATCTTCGTAGCTATAGGTGTATCTTGCATAGCAGCCTCTTGAGTGTCGGTGGGGTCATATGTAAAAGTCGCCCCACAAACCTAATATGAATGGGGTGGAAGCCTACCACTCAAAGACTCCCCTAGATGGAGCTATACTATAGGACTGGCATGCAAGATGACACTTTGGGAAAAGAGTTGATAGACTGAAAAGTGTCTACCTCAGCACTCCCTTTCACGATGGAAGGGATAACGATGTGCTCATGAGTTGGCCTAGCGAGAGCTCATCTCGCTTGTCACTGAGGATCCTGTCATGCACCAGGTCTATCTTGTGTCGACCCCCACCTCTCCCATGGAAGTACCTCATATCAAAATAATTAGGGATTTTGTTGAGGATGAACTCATAGTAGAGTTTTCTTAAGAAATATTGTGGGAATTCATAATTGTTGCATGGTGGGTAGTTAAAAACCATGTACCACCTATCCCAAAAATTGTTCATAATCCCTTGGTGGTTGCACCAATGGCTATGAAACCTCTTGGAATTAAGGTCAAGATTTTGATTTGTGCGTGGGTCGGTGAATAATGAGTACAAATGATATTTTGTAAAAAAATTTAATCTTTTACTTCTTTATATGATTATTTATCTGCATAAAAATTCCTAGCTGCCTGCCTCCTATCTACCCAACCACTTAATTGTTTGTTGATTGCATCTACATGTTTTAACATTTCCTTAAGTGAACTTGCAAGTGTTCTTCTTTCTATGGTTGAACTTACTGGATTGTTCAACCTCGTGATTAACTCCTCAAACTATTTTTATCGTTTTCAATTACCCCCATTAAATTTTGTTGAGTGCCAAGAGGATGTTGAGGAATTGGTGGAGGAGATTGTTGTTGTGGTTGTTGAGGATTTTGTTCATGTTCTTGTTGCTCTAGTTGTTCAAGATTTTTAGGAGGGTTTTCAAGAGGGTTTTTAGGATCATTATCATTTCCTACAAATTAAACAAATGAATATAAAAAACAACCTAAAACTACCAATTTAGCAACAAATTCACAACCAAAAACAAACAATCCTTATTTGACCTCCCCGTCAATGTGGTGGCATCCTAGCGACGAAATTGCAACAAATTGATGAAGAAAATGCAAAAAAAACTCCTTTCAGAATGTGAGCGCACAAAAGAAAGGTTTTTGGCCACGGGCAACAAAAAACACAACATAAACAAATGATTCTGTTTTGCTTTTTTTTGTGTTTTAATAACCTATAATGTGCTCACATTATACTACAATCGCGTTACAACCTGTCAAATGTTTTTTGAAATTTTGGCCACAATTTGGCCCCCCATCTTTTTGCACTCGCCTGCAAATAACAATTATGCTCCACTTAGCATCCCTTTCCAATAGTTATTTAATTTTAAGACACTATCTTAGATTAGCATGCAAATAAACATTTTTTAAATTCTTTTATAAAATCTTAATTATTCTTCTATGTATAAGTTATACCACATGTTTAGGATATTAAATTAAAGAAATTTTTATTTCGATATTGATAGAGTAAAGTTTATATTTACATTTTAGAGGTATTCATTTGTAAAGTAAAATAATTTTAAATAGTTTTTTCTATTTTATGATCAAGATTGTCATCTTTCAAAAGGAAAGCCACATATTCTTATACGTCACTACACATATAGTATATTGTTTTCCATTTAAAAAATTTAATTTCATTCAGGAATGATAATTCACATCAACCTATTGATATTATTGACATCTCAAGTAGTTCCAATGCCCCTATTCTGTCGACCAACTCAACACCATCGATCAATTGCAATGGAACTTCTACAATCCACATACAAGATTTTGCAAATGACATTACAATTAGTTGCCTTGACTTGCTACAACAAGAAAAGGCCACTATTCGAAACATGCAAAGTGTGTTGGATTGTGACATTCAGTCGATGGAAGTAATAGTACATGAGTTCCACTCAACTTGTGAGAAGTTGGGTTCCTTCTACACTTTCCTTCATGAAATGAAAGCAAATGAATTCTATGCACAAGGTGGTTCTATCTACATAAAAGGAGCGTTTCAGAATTACTTGAATTATTTCTGTATACATCTAAAAATGGTCATGATTAAGCTTGTTAATTAATTAAATATGAATTATTTAATTAATTCTCCTAAAGTCATCTACATATAAATAAATTTAATTATTTATTTATATTGTTCATTTTCTAATTCTTCTACCTTAATTAAATAAATAATTTTATTTAATTATTGACATTTCCCACATTCCTCTTAATTAAAATTAAATAAATACGATTATTTATTTTAATTATCATATCATTCCAAAGTTTGAATATTCGAATATTCAAATAATGGAATATTCTCTTCATCCCATAATCAAATTAAATATTAAATATTTAATTTAATATTTTCCTCTCACTCTAAATTCATTTCTAAAACATAATTAAATATAATTTATTTAATTATGCGAGTTTCTATATCCGTCTTCACTTCTAAAGTAAATAAATTTATTTTATTTAATTCTAACTAATTCTAACTCATTCTTCGAAATGAAAATTTCCCTTCGGTCTCAATGACGACAATTGAAGAAAAATGGAAACCTTCTATCTCCCTCTTCACTTTCGAAAATCTTCCACCGTCCATTCAAACAAGCTTAATCTGGGCCATTAATCAAATCAGCCAATTGAATCCGTTCTAAAACTCTATAAAAGCCAATATAAATCCAAGCTTTGGTTACCTAGGCATACATACGAAAACGCACGAACATACATGCAATCAACTTATACAATCACAGCCTTTTAGCATCACAGCCATACTTTCATCTTAGCATAGCCTTGCATTTAGCATAGTGTGCATTTTAAAATCTCGTTCTTTAGCTATTCATTTTGTTGAGCTTGATCTGTTGATCTGAGAGCCATTGGAAACAACAAAATGCTAGAGTTAGAGAGAGATAGGACGATTTCGGGGAAGCTGCAATCACAGTTTGCTTATTCTATTTTCTTTTTTAGTTTTTCTGATTTAATGTCTTATTGATATGTGTTTGAATTTCATTTAGATTGATACATTTTTCACTCACACATAAAATGGCGCCCACCGTGGGGCTCAAACCCACAAATTTAACATTCTTTGCAAGTTTTTTTTGATAGTTTCCGCGTTTTGGAGTCAACTTTCAAAAAAAAATTGACGTTTAAGCGCATTCGACATTTTCTACGGTGCATACGGGGTTTTTGACTCTTTTGTTTTGCAGGATTTTGGAGCGCATATAGTCACTGTTTTGGCCCATATAGTAACTGTTTTGGCGCATATAGTCACTGTTTCGGTGCATATAGTAACTGTTTCGGCGCATATAGTAACTGTTTCAGCGCATATAGTAACTATTTAGGCACATATAAAATTTTTCCTTTAACACACAGTAACTATTTTAAGAGCATATTAATCTTTCCTATGGCGCATATACTTTTTGTTCCGGCGCATATACCTTCTGTTCCAGCGCATATACCTTCTGTTCCGGCACATATACCTTCTGTTCTGGTGCATATACCTTCTATTCTAGCACATATACCTTCTGTTCTAGCACATATACCTTCTATTCTAGCGCATATACCTTCTGTTCTGGTGCTTATGGATTATAACAAAAATACAAAATTATGAGTCTAACGCCTTCCATAGACATAATTCTTTTTCTTTTTCTAGATTTTAAAATGAAACAATCCTAGGGTAGACACATCTGGATAAAATCAAGCAATCTAGGATAGTCACCACACAATGATCTAGCAATTAAAATTGAACAAACTTGTTTTTGTGAAGCAATATCTTCACTTAGATTAGATCATTGTGATTTGGGTTTTAAAATGAACATTTGTTTGCTTTATCTGTGGCAATAGGTCTATGCTCTCCCCTTAACTGGGTGATCAAAATACCAGACTTTCCTTTTCAATTTCATGAATTCTTACTGCTTTAATTACATCCTTTAGAGAGCCTACCGTAGTGGGAAAAAGTACTCACCCTACGGGAACGACTCAAGTGGGTTCAAGCCAAAGCCAGGCTATTTCACCCCACTATAAAATTTAAAGCAAATCCGGGGAAACCCTCTTTTGCCGGTAATGTGCAAGATAACCATCCCCAAAACCTTTGTTCTAAAGGTTGGGAGGTCTCTTGAGGGAGTTTATTATTGCCACACCGAACAAAAATCCTTACTACAAACCTAGTGTAGTGGCCAGCTGAAGTTAGTTTCTGAATATTCTAATAATCACAGTGCAAGGGGAGGGAAGAATCTGCCCCCAAAGACACTCACCATATAACTACCAATGACCGTTTGCTCAGGGGATCTGGTATCCACTTCCATAACTTTGAGTACATGCCTAGAAAAGACAAAAACATGGGCACCCCTTTGGGGGTGACACGGCTATGTGAGTCAACGCAGTTCTAAGATGTGGGCTATTGATTATTAGAATGACCTACTTGAGCATTAAGAGTGAGTCTGCTTGAATTGTCTTTCATGTGCAAAACCTATGAAAACATTTGTTGAAAACATTTTCTTGATCAAACACTTCATGTTAGTATAGGGCTTTTAGAACAATTGTTTTCAAAAATGTTTGTTGTGTCTTCCATCACATATATTCAGATAGAAAGATCATCCGAAATGAATATGAAGAACAACAACCGAAAGCATTCAAAAGTTATTTATACCTTTGTTTCAAAAACATTCCCATGCTTAGAGATTGGAAATCAACAAAATTTCCCAAAAAATCAGTTTCCAAAAGAATCAGAAAACCCAAGAAAACATTAGGATACAAGAAACATTGCAAAAGACAAAATTCTTGTACAAAATTTGACACGTCTTGCTTCATTACCGAGGATTTCTTCATAGATACCAAGATTTTGTTAGAGGATTCACTGATGAGTATGTTGTAGATCCCTTAGATTCTCAAGCTTATTATCAAAGATTAGCTCTATCACAATAGCATAATCATAATCAACCTCTTGAATTTGACAACATACCACAACCTTCTATAGAATATCCTTCACATCCCAATCAAATCCTTTAGTGATTTTGGAACCTTTCTTCGAAAACAAAGATCAAAACTTTAAGAGTGCATCTCTCAAACAAATTTCTAATTATTGATTCAACTTCCCCAACAGGATTCTGACATCCTTCATCATTGGAAGCCACAATAAAAAATTAGGAACATCTTAGATCATATCATAAGATTCCACATCTTATTAGATCAAAATATCATCATTATCGCACTTGTCAAAACCAGGATCTAAGTTTAGTAGAATTTTTCAAAATCATATGCCTATCTTCACAAGATCCCAATTCAATAAATTGAAGGACAAAATCCAACAAGAAGGTTATACTCAAAACATTCAAGAAGAGGGTGAAAGCAACAATCTTCTTTACATCATGAATCATAATCCACTTTTTGACAAAGATACAGATAACAGAGAAGAAAATTCGTTCCACCAATACAAAGACATGAACAAAACACAGATAGATAGTGATGAGGAACAAGATGAGAAATTTTTTAGAGAGGCTGAGCAAGATCCAAAATTTCACAAAGCCATCGAAAAGATCTTGCAGCGAGATAAGGAAAAATATTTTCGCTATCTAGCCGAACAAGGGGCTAAATTGCCTCATGACTTTAATACTGAAAACTTGAAAAATAAACCTGAAGAAACACCCCTATCTGATCTTAGTGCTTTGACTCAAAAAATCAAGGCACTTCAAGGACAAGTTAAAGAATTACAAGGGGGAACAACCACAAAGAAATATACTCTAGAGGACATCTGTCCTTATCCTTTCGATCGAAGTCTTAACATGATTCCTTTTCCCAAGCATTGTGAAATGCCAAAATTTGATCGCTATAATGGGAAATCGGATCCAATTGATCATGTTAGAGACTTCTGAAACATGACATTGGAATTTTCTCACGAAGACACTTACTTGATGCGATTGTTTCCTAGGAGCCTTGGAGTTCACTCTATGGAATGGCTATCTAAGATTACACCTCCCGTTAGGACATTTGAAGAATTAATCAACTTATTCATATCACAATATGCCTACAACATACAACACGAGATCACCATGATAGATCTTTGCAAAGTTGCACAAAAACTTGGCAAATATTTCATTATGTTTCTTCAGATATGGAGAAGAATGTTTGCCAGATATCCACGTCCTATTCCTGAAAAGGAAAAGATGGTTACCTTCATTAACAGTTTAAATTCATAAATGAGCTATCATTTGAACTTACATTGTCCTTCTTCTTTTGAGAAAATGATTGAAGATGCCATAACCATTGAAAATGCTTTTGGTCAAAAGAGGAATAATAAAACATGACAAAGACAATCCTAGCTCATCCAACCATCACAATAATCAGGACAAGTCCAAATTCTGGACTCACAACAAAAATATGGTGAATGATGGTGTTGTTGATGTGAATCATGCCTTGACCAAGCCATTTGTCCTCACTACTCCAAACATTCGCAACAACAATGTCAACTCAATTGCAAATCACGAAAATAATCCTCCTCCTCTGAGGAATAATATAAATCAACACTCTACTTCCAATCAAGGGACTTCCAACAACCAAGGTTACCGAGGAACCAATAATAATCACAATTCCTTAGGTAACACCTCGAATACAAATCCACAAAGATTTTCATTCTTCTCTAATAGAAGAACTTTCACTTCATTGGGTCAATCTTTAGAATCTGCATTCAAAGAGTTGGTGGCCAAAAATGTCATTACTTTGCCGCCTCAACGAAACTATGAACCCAGTGTAAAGCCTCCATCATGGAATGAGGCATACTATTGTGATTATCATCAGTGCAAAGGTCATCGCACAAATAACTGCCAAGCCTTGAAGAATGCCATTCAAGACTTAATTGACAATGACATCATTACAATAGAAGGACATCAACAATCTAATGCAGACCACCAAGCATTTCGTAACCCTTTGCCCAACTATCAAAAGGGTGAGTCTTCTGAAAAAAATGTGAATCATATCAATGATGATCATATAATCAATCATCTCTACACAGACGATGAGTGAGTAAATGTCATTAAAGTCAACAAGAAGGTGGAATATAGAGAAGTCAATGCAACAACAAGAGCGCAAACTAAAGTTGTCTTAAAGGGTGCCTCTTCAAAATCCACTGAACCTCTAACTCAACATCAATATGATTTGGTCAATCAACTTCAAAAAACCCCCGCTCAAATTTCTATTCTGGAACTATTGAAGATTTCCCTAGCCCATAAGGAAATTCTCAAAAAATCCCTCATTGAAATGAATGTATCTACTGATTTGGATGTAAACCAATTTCAAGCCATGGTAGGACACTTGTCCTCACCCACTTGCCTTTCATTCTCTGAAAAGGATGACGTTTCCATAACTCATCCCCACAATTCATCATTGTACTTAGAAGTCATGGTTCACAAGTTTCATGTCAAACGAGTTCTAATAGATGGAGGTGCTGGTTTAAATATATGTACCATGAAGTTGGTTAAAGCTTTAGGATTTTCTGAAGACTCCATTGATTCAAGAAGAAAGATTACCATAAAAGCTTATGATGAAGAACGAGCATCCACGGGTCTAATCATGCTGCCAATCAGAGTGGGCCCTGTTATCAAGAATACTTTTTGTCAAGTATTGGACCATGATATTGCATATAACATCTTGTTGGGTCATCCTTGGATCCATGAAATGCAAGGTGTCCCATCAACTTATCATCAATGTCTTAAGTTTCCTTATGATGGACAAGAAATCATGGTACCAGCTGATAATTCAAATATTCAAACTTGTGCCAACATAAAGGCCAGTCAAGATACTTTGGTCCCTAACAATCACGAAACTCATGCTGGGACTTCTCTAAAGATTGACACACAAATTAGTCAATTAACCAATTGTTTTGACAAGAAATTGAAATTCAAGGACCATGGAGTTGGAGAGTACTCTCTTTGTCTTGCCAATTTACCTACATCACCTCGATCACATGGACAACCATCTATCAGGGAACATCAAATATTAGCAGCATCAACATCAAAGCAACCACCAATAGAGCCAATCACAAAATTTAATGGATAATTCATCAAAGAAAAATTCCCCATGGAAAATCCTGAGGATACAGAAATTCTAAACTGGCTCTATAAAGATGAAGATGAAGCAGTCTTTAATGTCAAATTACCCACAGACAAATATGAAAAAGGGTACTCAATCATGCAAAAGATGGGCTATGATAAAGGTCTTATTGGAAAAAGGAAAGGAGTAGTTGAACCTATTCACCTCCACGGACTTGTTGCGAAAGAGAAAACTGGATTGGGTTATGATACTCACTCCAAAGAAAGCACATCCAAACAACTGCATGGCACTATCTTCACATTACAAGAAGGCTCAGATTCACTAAAAGCGTGTTTGGCAACAGTTCAAAACTTTGTGGATAACAATTTAGACACAGATTCTGCTAAATATGAATGGTACACCATTTATAATGATGAGTTCTAGAGGGATAAAGAGGTTGATGTAATACAATGGTACGCCCCAACTCTAATTGAAGGTGAAGGGTCAGGGTCCCAACCACAAGAATCTGAACCACAAAGTCACCATGATTCTAGTGATGCTGAGTCGGATCTAAACGAACAAGACTATCATGAGGACAGTATCATCATTGACCCTCCTCATACCACGGATCCTACAAACAATTCTGTTATGACCATAACCATAGCTGATTTCACGCAACCTGATGACCCAATACCTTTGATTTATCCTGATCTCATTGATTGGGATTCGTCTAAACCTATTGATATACCTATGTTTCCAAGTGATGAAGCTATTGTAAACTTCCTTTCGACAGAAGATGTAAATGATTGTTCCACTAACGATTTTTGATATAAAGTCTTTGATCAGGAGAGTGTCAATTCTCCTAGCTACAACAGTAAAAATAAAAAAAAGCGATCTAATGGTGAAAACCAGAATCTGGCAGTATTAGATCAAACAAAAGATAAAATAAAGAGCATATCAGATGGTGAAAACCTCTTTGAGGCGCCAGACGATGGGAATCTTGACACTCTCCCAGAGCACTACCATGAGTGATCGCCTATTTTGATTGAGCCTACAAATGCTGTCAATCTTGAGACTTCTGACAAACCAAAAATTTTACAGTTAGCTGCATCAATGACAGAGAAAGAAATACCAGAGTTCATAGAATTCCTAAAAGCAAATCAAGTAAATTTTGTGTGGTCTTACACTGACATGCCTGGTCTTGATCCTGATCTTATCATGCATCACTTGTGTATCAAATCAAGGGCCAAGCCGATGAAACAAAAACTCAAAAAGATGCACCCTCATGTTGCATTATTGGTTAAGGAAGAACTAAGAAAACTCCTTGATGTGGGCTTCATAAGACCAATCGACTATGCAAAATGGATCTCCAACATTGTTCTTGTATCCAAGCTAGATAAAACTATGAGAATATGCACAAATTTCAGAGATCTTAATAAAGCATGTCCTAAGGATGACTTCCCACTACCAAACATTGACACTATAGTTGATCTGACAGCTGGCCATGCCATGTATTCATTAATGGATGGTTTTTGTGGCTACAACCAAATCAAAATTGCACCTAAAGACCAAGAGAAAACAACTTTCACATGTCCATGGGGAACTTATCGTTGGAACGTCATGCCTTTTGGTCTAAAGAATGTTGGGGCTACTTACCAAAGAGCCATGACTAAAATCTTTCATGACATGATGCATATCTTCATGGAAGATTATGTAGATGACATAATGGAAAAATCATACACTAGAGAAGGACATCTTGAAATATTGTCCAAAATATTTGCAAGATTAGAGAAATTCAAAGTTCGCCTCAACCCCAAGAAATGTATTTTTGGGGTCAAATCTGGAAAACTCTTGGGGTACATTGTTTCAGAAAAAGGAATTGAAGTAGATCCCGCAAAAGTATAGGCAATTATGGAAATGCCTCCACTAAAGAACATCAGTCAGTTGAGATCACTACAGGGATGACTATAGTCTATACGAAGGTTCATTGCATAATTGGCCGACAAAAGTTTACCTTTCACACATCTACTGCATAAGAATGTCACTTTCAAGTGGGATGACAAATGTGAATTGACTTTTCAACAAATCAAATAGTATTTAATGACTCCACCAGTTCTCATACCACCAAATCAAGACAAGCCACTAATCTTATACATTGCTACAGAGACATCTCTGGGGGCACTCTAGCGCAAGAAGACTCTATAGGAAAGGAACGTGCAATTTATTACATCAGTAGAACACTGACAAGTCATGAGCTCAACTACACTTCTATTGATAAGGCTTGTATGGTAGTAGTTTTTGCTTCACAAAAGTTTCAGCATTACATGTTAACCCATACAATCAACCTGGTTTCAAAAATTGATCCACTCAAGTATTTATTAAGCAAAGCATCATTGACAGGAAGGTTAGGAAAGTGGGTAATGATTCTAAGTGAGTTTGACATCCATTATGTTGATCGCGAGGCAATCAAAGGACAAGTTATCGCTAATCAATTAGCTGAAGCACCACTATAAGCAGATCATCCCCTACACATTGAATTTCCAGATGCTGATGTCTTTACTATAGAATCTAAACAACCATGGTCCTTATATTTTGATGGTTCTTTCACTCAACATGGATTGGGGGTAGGCATCCTTTTTGTCACCCCTCAAGGACACACTATTCCTCGATCATATAGGCTGATGTTTCCATGCACCAACAACATAGCCGAATATGAAGCATTGATCACTAGGCTTAAAATAGTGCTGGAATGGAGGATTACAGAACTACAAGTATATGGTGACTCACAGCTAGTCATTTATCAGATCAATGATGATTATCAGACCAAAGATGACAAATTGTTACCATATAAAAAGATGGTTGATGACTTCAAGAAGTACTTTGTGGACATCAAATTCACACAAATTTTGAGGCTTGATAACAAGGCAGTTGATGCCATGTTACGATTGCGTCATTGTTACAACTCCCAAAAAATTAGACTTGTTATGAATTTATGGTGGAACAGTCATTTACACCTGCTTATGATACCCCTGAAATTCAAACCATTTTCCATTTGGTCGGATCTGATTCACCTTGGTATGAAAAAATTTATGCCTACCTCAAAGACGATATCTTGCCACCCAATTCATCCAGTAACCAAAAACACAATTTTATCCGCCAATCCGCTCGCTACACTCTTATTGTTGACACCCTTTATCGCCGTGGTCTTGATGGTACTATACTTTGATGTCTTGAACAGGAGGAATCTGACAAAGCTTTACAAGAAGTTGATGGTGGCATCTGTGGTACTCATTCGAGTGGACTGACCTTATCCAAGAAATTGATTAGAATGGGTTACTATTGGCCTACAATGGAGAGGGAATCATTCACTTTTGTGAAAACATGCTCAAAATGTCAAATTCATGGGAATCTCATTCATGCTCCTACACAAGAACTTCAACCATTCACGCCAACCTGGCCATTTTCTCAATGGGGGTTAGATCTAGTGGGAAAGATTCATCCTTCATCGAACGGGCATAAGTTCATCATCACAGCTACAAAGTATTTTACCAAGTGGATTGAGGCAGTCCCTCTTACTAAAGTTACCGGCAAACAAATATCATCATTCGTACTCAACTATATTATTTGTTGGTATGGCATTCCCAACTCCATTATTATAGATAATGGACATCCATTCAAAAATTAGGATGTTGATGAACTTTGTGAGAGATTTCACATTTAGCATAGATATTCAACACCTTACTATCCACAAGTGAATGGCCAAGCAGAGGCCCCAAATAAAACAATATTGAAAATCTTGAAAAAGACTATGAATGATTCAGAGAAGGATTGGCACGTTCAACTCAATCCCGCTCTATGGGCCTACAGAACCAGTGTCTGCACACCAACAGGAGCAACGCCATTTTCTCTTGTCTATGGAACAGAAGCCATACTACCTTTAGAAGTTTAGGTTCCCTCACTTAGAGTATGATTGAAAGGTCTTACAACGGATGATGAATACAGAGTCTCTCAACTCCAAGAACTAGAACTCCTAGATGAAAAGAGACAAAGAGTAGCTGATCATCTAAAAGCATATCAACAGATGATGTCTCGTAGCTATAATCACAAAGTAAATCCATGTACCTTTCAAGTGGGTGATCTAGTTCTGAAAGAAAACCCATGCAATCAGCAGGACAAAGAGAAGAAAGGAAAATTTGAACCAAATTGGCTAGGTCCTTACGTGGTTATCACAGTCTACGGTTCAAGAGCCTACAAATTATCAACGCCAGAAGGGGACCTGTTTGACGAGCCTATCAACAACATGCACCTGAAAAATTATTATGTGTAAAGTGGTTATCATCACCTAAAGTCCCTAAGAAAACAAAAAATTAGAAAAGTCCCAAAAATAAAAAAATAAAAAGGTCCCTAAAATCCAAAAATCTTAAAAGAAATGAAAAAATCCAAAAAAATTATAAAAGTCCCGAAAATTCAAAAGGAAAAGTCCTAAAACATCATAGGGTGAAAACCTGGCGACAGGCAGTCTATTGACAAGAAAAATGCAATAAAAACAAATAGTGAAAATCTGGCAAATAGATGCTATTTGTAGCTTTCCATCTATTAGTTCATGTTCTGCACTTAACTTTTCAGCATTCCTTTCATGCATCCTTTTCATCATCTTGAGGCCACACCAGCACCATGCTATCATCATTTACCCCGAGCGATAACGTCTTACTATGGCTTAATTATTGTACATATTCATTTCAGCAAGTTGTGTCAATACCAAGGGTAAACATGGGCATACTGGGGGCAATCAACTTTCAAGTTCTACCAAAACAATGAGACAATGACATCAAAGCCAATCATACAAAAACAAAACAACCAAATCAAACCAAAACATCCAATCATTGATCCATATAACAGTAGCTTCCAGTTGCGTACCTTATCATGACTCATATCTGGATGATCTATAATCTGAATAATGTTTGGAATAATAGTATTTCATTTTTGAACAATGGTTGTTTAATTTTTGATATTATTTCTTTGGAGCACACTCAATGATGTACTGAACTAGATTGGCAAGGAAAGAGAATGATTTTTCTTTGTCTGCTATCTGGAGGTTAATCATTTATCTGTTGCAAATATGTCGCAAGACGTGATGATTTATCATTGATGATAGTTCCAAATTTGCATCAGATGGTGGTTAGTCTTTGTTTGTTCATGCAAGAAATGCTCAGGTCATCTCGGTTCAATTATACCTAGATGCTTGTGTTCACTTGCTATATCAAAAATCATGAAAGTTGTACTCAGGTCATCATTGGTGCTAATTTCCCCTCTGATAATTGTACATACTTCCAACATTTTAAAAGTGCTCTATAATGATTCCAACAAATATACCAACAAGCTCAACAAAAGGTTCACTTCATTAAGCTGCATTTCATACTAGATCATTGTACATGTCTGCATAGTAGATTTGCATCAGAGTTTTGAAAGGATAATAATCACATCAAACGATGGCCATGTCTCTTTGGACTATTTGTGGAGGATATTCGAACATTTGTTTCATAACCATCATCATTCCATTTGCATTTCATTTTCATTTATCATTTCATATCCACCATCATTCCATTTGCATTTCATTTTCATTTATCATTTCATAGCCATCATCATTCCATTTGCATATGATGATGATCGATGATAATTTATTTATCCAATCGATTTATTTATTTATCCATTCCATTTATTTATTTAATATTTATCCATTTTATCTTATTTATTTATTTATTTAATTTTATTCTGATTCTATTATTTATTATTGCCAATTACTTATTTACTTTATTTTTATTATTATCTATTAATTGTCTATTTCTATTTTTTCATTACATTACCTTTATTACTTTATCTACATCTTAATTTCATCCTCTATTTTATCTCGGAAGAGCATTATTATTTTATTTGCATTACAATTATCATTTGCTTAATCCATTTTCCGCCATTATTATGACCGATGATTACTTTACGACCGTTTATTCTACTCATAAATCATTATTATCACATACTATTTTACATTCTCACTATTTACTCATATCACTTTACATATCATTTTATCATACAAAATTCATAATACATATCATGAACACAACATTCATTTTTTATCATATTATCATCTTTTACTTGCATTGAAAAATCCAAAAAAATAAACATTCCATACATACATTTTCATAATCACATCATAAGTCATCCACCTACATGACATCATTAGTACACATTTATCAAATCATCATCATCATAATAAAAACATTTTAATCGAATCATCCTGCATGTCATGTTAATCATCAGATCATTCAAATGCATACCAAAATCCATAAACACATGAAAATAAATGCATATCATATTATCATCTCAAAAATGCACATCACATCATCAAAAATAATCATCGTCGCTGCATATGATCACTCATCAAAAATGATACAAATGTCTAAATGTCCAATGAAACTAAAATGTCCAAAGCGAAATACATCAGATATAATAAAAAATTAGTATACATGCTCCAAAAATGGTACACATATGTGCACTATATCTAATCAACAATGCCCCACGGAGCTAGTCTAGAAGAAAGGTGGCTCACCGGTACTATGCCCTGTCCCACCGAGGCCCGCCACTCCCATGCTCGTATGTAACAGATCTACCTTCGGCTCCCTGCTACAGATCAGGATAAGCCCCTTCTCGCACTCCTGAGACAGCCTCGGGGATCTAACTTCTATAATATCACTTATCCTCGCCATCTCCATGCTCCTCTCGCAATGGAACCCTACAATGATGCACTTCTATGGTGCCCACGCCTTCTCTCAGTACGCCCTCAGCCTCCCACTGCCCTCCCCGTCTTGAGCCAACTCCTGTCCCTACCGTATGTAATAAACCCCGTGGCTGCACCCGGGCCCCAACTTGAACGCCCCTCGCTTGTCCCCAGTGTCGTGACCCCAGGTCTGCTGCATATCTACCCTATTGAGATGAGGGATCCCATTCAGATCACCGCGCCCATCGGCTTGGTCCCTTCGCCTCACACTGCAGATGATTCGGGATACCCTTGGGAATATTCAAATTTCGCCTCCTCCCCAACACCCGCCCCTATCCCCATCATCTCCATCATCCCCATCGGAACTCTCCTCCTCACCTCCGCTATCCACCTCCTCTCCTTTAACTGCTCCCTGCTCGCTGCCGGCCACATCCTCTTGTCTCACTGCCCCTGGCTGTGGTACTACCAGAATGGGTGCTGGCTCATCAGGACTGGTAAACCGTGGAAAAGGATGCATGTGGAAATATATAGAATACTCATCAGACATACCGGCATTCACAATGTCTCGCTTGTCAGCCCATGCCTTAGGCGCTAAGGACATGAACTCTGTATATGATACCTGATAGGAAATACATGGCCCCCATCCGGCCTCATCTCTGCTCCGGGCATAGTGTGCAACCCCCTGTGGCATCCCCTGCATAAATCCAAACTGTCTCTGCACCCGTAATGCTAGAAACCTCTCAAGAATGAAAGGAGTCCTCCCTATCAGGAACTGAGGAATGCATACAAATGACATCTCTAGATCATCTATAGCACATGGCTCGCAATCAAGATATGGTCGCCATACCACTGCATCTATATCATCTAACAGGTGCCTCCAGTAATCCACCTTACCCAGCTTGGGTTGGGTAAGGAACATAGCATACGTATATATAGGGCCTACCTGGAGGCCTAGCTCTGGGGCACGCCAGTCTCATCACAGCAAGATGCTCCCATGCCCATATCTGCAATAGTGTCACACCACACAACAAACTAGAAGAACCCTTGTACACAACCTGATGCAAATCATGATAAAGATGTACTAACATGCAACTCCCCCATGTATATCTCTGCGGCTGTAGCATCATCTGCTCCAAAATCCTACCCCATCCCACTGATAATCCCTTTGCTCGGCGATCCGGACAAAGGAGACCTCCAATGAACACATCCAAAACTGTAGGCAAGGCTGGATATCCTCGAAAGTCCACCCATGGTACCCAATACCCCACTATCTGTCCGTCACCATACACCCTCCTCAAGGCATCTGTACCCCCGAGCTCCTTGTGATCATAATACACAAGGGCACCAACTACTGGGATACCTAATATCTTGTATACATCCTCCGGAGTCACCGTCACCTCACCAGTCGGCATATGAAAGGTGTTGTGCTCCGAATGCCATCGCTCTGCTAGTGCCATCAACAATCCTCTGTTGACCCGAATCAGCGACATAGCCAACAAGGATCCCAAGCCACATGTATCTATCAAAGCTATGTCAGCAGGTGTCAACTCGGGTATCCTATCCCACCCTGTTGAGTGTCGCTCTCTAATCTGGAGGTTTTTGAAAACCTTCTATTTTCATCACAAGGATAAGTAATCAGAATCATACCACTCTTTCAATCTCAATCAATCAAAATCAATCAGACTCATATCTATTAATGACTTAGATATCAGTGAACTATATCAGACCCATATGAATGACTCATATCAATGCATCATATCAATGACTCATATCACACAATCACTCCTATCAAGCAAACCAATACACAATCTATCTATCTGGATATCATATCAAATCTGCTCTACCATTAATTACTATTTGTTTTCTATTGCAGAAAGTAAATTTATCAGAAGTCATATCAATCATTCATCTAACATTTACTCTTTATTTTCTACTCTAGGAAGCAAAGTTATCAGTTCAATCTACTCTTTATTTTTGAAACAAAGTTATCAGACAATTACTCTTTGTTTTCTACTCTAGGAAGCAAAGTTATCAATCAATCATCAAATTATTCTACCATTTCTATCCATATCAACATGATGACATGACAATTTTACTATCTGTTGACTAAGGAAGCAATATTGATCATCATTTTAACATTATTATCATCAAATCGCACATTTGGTCTATTTTTACCATATGTACTACTCTATGGACTCTATGTGCTAAAACTTGTATACGTCGTTCTTTCACGGGATGCGCTAAAACTCATATGAGCCATTCTTTTCATTGGATGTACTCAAGCAAATCCCCTATGTGCACTTTCCCTATATGCGCTACTTTACTCATCCTAAGCGCTACTCTAATCTCTAGATGCGCAATTTCCCTGGATGCTCCACTATTTTTGTTCTATGCACTATTTCCTATATGCGCGCCTATTTTTCCTATATGCACAATACTCCTAAATTTCTGAATGACACCCTAAATGCGCTATTGTTTTCATCGAATGCGCCAAACTGGTTTTTCCTAAATTTTTAACTTCTTGCCTGTATGCGCTACTGTTTTTACCCTAACCGCCGAAAAAAACAACGAAAGTGCTCAAACTATCCTAAAAGTGCTCAACCGTCATTTTCACATTCAAAATCCACAGAAAAATAGAAAATTTCAATTCAAATGTAAAAATTCGAAAGCACAGGTGGTTAGATTGACTCACTGGTGGTTTGTATGCTGCTGGCCTCTGGTATCGGCGAGATCTCTCGAATCGGTGGTGATGATAAGGAATCTCCATGTCGCAAGGTCACTCTCAGAGCTATAGTATTCACCAAGTTAAAAAGTGCAAATGATTTGTCTCTTTCTCCTTTTTTACCTTTTAAAGGTCAAACAAGGGTAAGTTGGCTAGCTTTTGATTTTATTTTCAAACATAGGACATTTCTTTATCGAAAGCTAAATCACTCTCTCCCTCATCCGTCATTTACCTCCCGAGGGGGCATCATCAACAAAATCATCGAAAGCATATTAGGGGCAAAAATTTTATTTTCTTTAAAGCAATGCATTTCACACATCACTTCAAAGAGGGGCAAAATGTATACGTCTAAAAATGGTCATGATTAAGCTTGTTAATTAATTAAATATGAATTATTTAATTAATTCTCCTAAAGTCATCTACATATAAATAAATTTAATTACTTATTTATATTGTTCATTTTCTAATTCTTCTACGTTAATTAAATAAATAATTTTATTTAATTATTGACATTTCCCACATTCCTCTTAATTAAATTAAATAAATACGATTATTTATCTTAATTATCATATCATTCCAAAGTGTGAATATTGGAATATTCAAATAATGGAATATTCTCTTCATCCCATAATCAAATTAAATATTAAATATTTAATTTAATATTTTCCTCTCACTCTAAATTCATTTCTAAAACATAATTAAATATAATTTATTTAATTATGCGAGTTTCTATATCCATCTTCACTTCTAAATTAAATAAATTTATTTTATTTAATTCTAACTAATTCTAACTCATTCTTCGAAATGGCAATTTCCCTTCGGATCTCAATGACAACAATTGAAGAAAAAGGGAAACCTTCTATCTCCCTCTCCACTTTCGAAAATCTTCCACCGTCCATTCAAACAAGCTTAATCCAGGCCATTAATCAAATCAACCAATTGAATCCATTCTAAAACTCTATAAAAGCCGATACAAATCCAAACTTTGGTTACCTAGGCATACATATGAAAATGTATGAACGTACATGCAATCAGCTTATACAATCACAACCTTTTAGCATCACAGCCATACTTTCATCTTAGCATAGCCTTGCATTTAGCATAGTGTGCATTTTAAAATCTCGTTCTTTAGCTGTTCATTTTGTTGAGCTTGATCTGCTGATCTGAGAGCCATTGGAAACAACAAAACGCTGGAGTTAGAGAGAGATAGGACGATTTCGGGGAAGCTGCAATCACATTTTGCTTATTTTGTTTTCTTTTTCAATTTTTCTGATTTAATGTCTTATTGATATGCGTTTGAATTTCATTTAGATTGATACATTTTTCACTCACACAATTTCTAATACACTTTCTCTCTATACATGTGTATATAGTATGTGATTTAACCATGAGATGTAAATGTGTATATAGTATGTGATTTAACCATGTGAATATGGCTTTTACCAACTTATGGATAGTTGGATATTTTGTAAATCCCTTAGAAAAGAAATGTTAGTTCCAATATACTATGAACAAGGCACTTTGCCTCACGTTGAAAAATGCAATACCTCACCTACTAGAATACCATGTAATATGCTTTTGCTTCATAAATATATACACATACTATGTTCTCTTGTTATAATATTGGAGCTTTGTTCTTACCTTTTGCTTTTGCTATTTATCTCTTTACTTGACCCATATGTTTTAATTCCAACAACAATGACATCTTTGATTACATATAATTAAGAATAATACTTTATCTATAATTTATCACAATCCTTTCCTCATTTAACTTCAACTAATTACATTCTAACTATTGTGTTCACAACATTTCATTTATAGCACTTGTTTAAGATATATCGCCAACGAATGCTATTTGCTCCTTCAATAATTGTCTCTTTGTTGCACCTATGTTCCTTACAATTTTTTCACTTAGAAGAACGACAATATTGTAATCACTTCCTCAAAATCAAACCCTTTACACTAAAGTATTATTTTAAACAAAGTCCATTCTTTTAAAATATACCACATTTCTAGTATATTAGAAAGGCATACATAATAAACGTATACACCATACAACACATATTCCCATATGAAGGTTCACAAAATAAAATAATTCACCACCCCATGTTTTCCTTATAACTACAAAGATGGTTTACAAAGTGTCTCCTTCCTCAACCAGGACACAATCCACATACAATTTGCGCTCTCCAATATGGGTTAAACATGTTAGGCTCATTTACTTAACACAATTAGTATAAAGTATAGTTAGGTTTCCTAATTCCATTGCACCCCAAATGATTAACACATTTGTGAACCAAGTAGCTAATAATGCACTAGTGTTATATTCATTTATTCCAAAGCACTTTTCCTCTTGTGCCTATAGCATTGAATGCATATTCAAACATCTATAGTGCTTGAAATTTACTTAGACTATGCAATAGAGTGAACTGATTTTTTTACTCACTATGCTTTCTCTTTTTTTGTTCTTACAAATGCAGCAAGCTAACTTCCAAAGGCCACTATATTGATATACAAACCTATTTAGAATCACATTTACATGTATTCTTCTAAATTTACTTTTACACTATGTAATTTTCTTACACACTTTTATTTCAACTAGTGCTTGCATGGTCATAGTCAACTAGATTGTGGATTTTTTCACTTATTATCAAATTAGTTAGCTATATTTTGTTGGCTATACAACATATTCATTTCCTACTTCACAAAGTACACTTTTATACATCAATTATAGTAAGTAATAGCTACTGCCTACAATTTACTTTTGTAAGGACTAGTTCACTCTCTCATCACAATGTATTCTTTGACTGAGAATGCAATTAAGTTGATCAATGATGGAAACATAGACTTGCAACCCCATCTACAAGCAATAGATATTTCAACGTTTGGTCATGGTCCTGAAACAACCAATTGCTATATAGTACAACTCTTTGATGGGGTACATAAGCAGAAGGCTACACTTCCAAAATAGTACAACCACTACATAGATTCTGAAGAACTCTAGAAGGGATCTATAATTAAACTCATTAAATACAATTGCTTTTTATTTGCAATTCAAGGTGAGCCACCACATTTCAATGCTTTTCTACAATATGCCAAATGACAACTTACAGATTATCATTCTTGAACCCATTATGTCGCATCTCGTCCTATTGATAATACTTCATTGTACACTTATAGGTGGATTGTCATATCAAAATTAGAAATCGCATGTTTGCAGTAGGATATCATTGGCCATCCTGCCTACCTTTTTGAAAAAAAATCCCAACAAGTACATGCCACATCTACAAGCCTTGATGATGGTGTTATAGTACCACAACCACCTCTCCTTACAAAATATTCCTTGACTGAGAATGCAATCAAGATGATCAATGATGGAAACCTAGACTTGCAACCCCATCTACAAGCATTACAAATTTCACTATTTTTCCATGGCCCCAAACTAGCTAATCGATATAGAGTGGAGCTCTCAGATAGGGTACATAATCAAAAGGCTACACTTCCAAAAAAATTACAACTAGTACATAGCTTCTAAAGAACTCCAAAAGGGATGTATACTTAAAATCATAGGATATAGTCTTGTTCTTTGCAATTCAAGGTGAGCCACCATATTTCCATGCTCTTCTACAAAATTCCAAATAGCAACTTGTAGCTTAGCATTTTTTATCCACTATGTCACATTTTTTCCTACTCAAAATACTTAATCATTTTACCTTTATAAGTGGATTGTCATCTCTGAATTAGAAATCACATGTTTGCAGCAGGATATCCTTGGTCAACCCACCTACTTTTTTGGAGAATAAGCCCAACAAGTAAATTCTACAAGCTCAACTGCTCCATCTACAAGTATGAACAACAACGGTATGGTAACAAAGCCACCTCCTCATAGGGCATAGGTTTTGGATTATGCTTGTCCCTACAAATGAAAGACCTTCCCTCAAATATTACTCCTATTAGAAATTTGAATCCATTTAAGACAAGGTGGCTTATAAAGGGTCGTGTTACCATGAAAAAAAAATGCACCACTTCAACACATAGAAGGGACAAGGGAAAGTCTTTTCATTTGATTTTATTGATTGTGAGTGCACTACAATATGTGTAACTTACTTTAATGAAGTCACAAACCTTCATTACATGAATGCTCATGTTGGAGAAGTATATACAATATCTAGTGGAATAATTAAGTCATCTAATAGGTTGTACAACAAACTAAATAGCCAGCTTGAAATTTGTTTAGTCAAGGATTCAAAATTTTCTCTCTTTGAAGATGACCTTGCAATTCCCAAACATTAGTTCTCTTTCATGCCCTTCAAGGGCATTTTAGAATTGAAAAATAATATCCTTGTTGATGTTATTGGAATAGTCATATGTGTGGAACCAAGCTCAACCATAAGGAGGAGGTATGGGTTTGGAGTTCTTCAAAGACACATCAAATTGATAGATATCTCTTCATCTACCATTAATATTAGTTTATGGGGTCCAACTCCCAAAAAGGAAGGAAAACAAATTCAGGAGATGTATCACTTAAATCATGTTGTTGTACTTGCAATAAAAAATGGTCGTGGATCACTGAGTGACGAGGGCGCAGCCCGAGACATAGAAAATAACCCACAAACAAGAGAATAATTTTATTATTTAGAAAATGGAGCTTCTTACATGCAGAGGATCTAAAATCCCCAATTTCTACAACACATGCAAGTTACAAAAAGTTACAGAATAACCCTTTCCCAATATGCGAGCTTGTCCCCAAAAGGTTACCCAAAAATTAGAAAACCTGCCCAAAAATAGAGCTCCTCATTAGTTTGAAGCCAAAACAACATTCAAATTGAGTTTAGGCGGTTTGGCGCCAAAAATTTACAACATGAAGTTCAAATTTCAAAAGAGCATTTGCAATGGTATCTTTTAGAAAGTGTGCCAACTTCCCAGGGCCATAACTTTTGATCCGGGACACCGATTCGCGAACCGTTTGAACCGTTGGAAAGGTCTTGAAGTCAAGAACACGCTTAAAATTTTCTACGCTGATTTTTCCAAGTTTTGGGGCCGATCCAGAAGCTCTAAGTGCCTCAAATCCCACTCAGAAGATTTTTAGGTGCAAATATGGGAAACTAAAACTGCAACATCTTCCAACCTCAGGAATAAAAATAAAAACATAAATTGGGAATTTCATTATGATGAAAAGGGTATCCAAAAATGTAAAAAATCTAAAAACTCAGAAACTTGAAATTTAACTATTTTTGAGTGATGCAAGATTGCCTTTACACCACTGGATGCTCCTGCATCAAACACCCAGGGTAATTTGAGAAGTGACCCTGTCATGTCTCAGATGGTTGAGGAAAACCCAACCGGTCAACCGCAACCTTAGATAGCCAGGATGAATCTTCCATAGGCCTTCCTCTCCATTTCACCAGATATTCTTCATACTGCTATTTCTGGTACTCTTTCCCACACGACTATCCAAGATTGCTTCAATCTCCTCCCTTTGTGAAGTAGGTGCTGGAATGCCATACTACCCTATTACTGGTGCTTCCTCTGTTCCACCTTCATGATACTCTATCAAATTTAAAATATTAAACACAGGGGAAATGTTGATTCCATCAGGCAACTCCACCTCATATGCATTCCTTGAATTATGCTTCTTCAAAATCTTACAGGGACCGAACTTCTTCATCTTCAATTTGTTATATGTTCCCACTGGAAACCTTTCTTTCCTCAAGTGGACCATCATTTTATCACCAATCTGAAACTCCTTATACCTCCTCTTCTGATCTGCCTTAGCCTTATACTGCATATTCATCTTGTTAATATGTTCTCTTACTTTCTCATGTATATCCTTGATGTGTTCTGCAAAATCTTCGACTTCAGCATTTATTTTCTTTTCTTGGTCCATCTTCCTCAATTCTATAGATGTTCTAGGGCTACATTAATACACAATATGGAATGGTGATCTACCAGTGCTTCTGTTGACAAAATTATTGTAAGAAAATTCTACCTGGGGTAAGATCAAGTCCCATCCCTTGGGTTTATCTCCTACCAAACATCTCAGTAGGTTACCCAGACTCCTGTTAACAACCTCTGTCTGCCATCTGTTTGTGGATGGTGTGCAAAATTGAACTTCAACTCTGTTTTTAGCTTATTCCACAAGGTCCTCCAAAAGTACCCCACAAATTTGATGTCACAATCTGAAACAATACCCTTTGGCAGACCATGTAGCCTCACCACCTCTTTGAAGAACAAGTCAGCAATGTGGACTGCATCATGGGTCTTCTGACATGGAATGAAATATGCCATCTTCGAAGACCTATCAACCACCACAAAGACTGAATCATTCCCTCATTGTGTCCTTGGAAAACCAAGAACAAAGTCAATACTTATATCCTCCCATGGCCTCTCTGGTACAGGTAAGGGATGATATAAGCCTATATTCTGGCTCACTCTTTTAGCCATCTGACATACTCTGCAGCTTTGTACAAACTTCTTCACATCCTGTGACAACTGAGGCCAATAATAATGCTCACTGATAATGGCAATGGTCTTATCCCGACCAAAATATCCTACTAATCCTCCACTATGCTTTTCCTTTATGATGTTCTCCCTCATGGAACTCCTCGGGATACACAATTGACTTCTCTTAAATAACATGCCATCCTGGATTGTGAAATCCAGCCACCTTGTCCTGTCCACTGTAACAGGTTCCTTGCAAGCTTTCTAAGCCTCTGCAAAATCAGGATCTTCTGCATACAGTGTCTTGAGTTCATTGAACCCAACCACTTCAATCTGCATCTTTGTCATCAATGTATACCTCCTACTTAAGGCATCTGCAACCCTATTTGACTTCCCACTCCTATGTTTCAAAACAAAGGTATTTCATATACCTTTGATTTAATTTTCCACGACTATTTTAGGTACTGCAAGGCACGATGGTCGATATATAGAACAAAATTCAACCGACAAAAAATAATGTCTCAATTTCTTTAATGCTTGAACTATTGCATAAAATTCCTGATCATATACAAAATACTTTCTCTTGGCATCATTTAACTTTTCACTGAAATAGGCAATGGGCTTACCTTCTTGGCTCAACACTGCTCCAATGGCACAACCACTAGCACCACAATCCACCTCAAACACCTTATTGAAATATGGGAGAGCTAGAATAGGTTGCTCTGTCACCTTCTGATTCAATAGTTTAAAACTTTTTGCTGCTCCAGTGTTCCACTTGAATTCTTTTCTATCCCCTCTCATTGTTTCAGTCAGGGGTCCACAAATACTACTAAAGTTTCTAATGAACTTTCTATGAAAACTAGCCAAACCATGGAAAGATCTCACCTCGGTAGCAGTTCTTGGGGTAGGCCATTCCATAATAGCCTTCACCTTCTCTGGGTCCATCGTGAGACCTTCTGTTGAGACAACAAACCTCAAGTACACTAACTCCCTCTTCACAAAACTACACTTCTTCAGATTAATCAACAATTTCTCTTCTCTTAACTTCTCAAAGACTCTCTGAATATACATCAGATGCTCATCCAACGTCTTACTGAAAATAAAAATATCATCTAAATACACAATAACAAAATTTTCTAAAAATTCTTTTAGTACCTCGTTCATGAGTCGCATGAATGTGCTCGATGCATTGGTTAGCCCAAAAGGCATGACTAACCACTCATATAGGCCCTCTTTGGTCTTGAAGGCAGTCTTTCATTCATCTCCCTCTTGAATCTGGATCTGGTGATATCCACTCTTTAGGTCAATCTTTGTGAAGTACTGAGCTCCACTCAAACAATCTATCAGGTCATCCATCCTTGGCAGGGGAAATCTATACTTGATTGTTATCTTCTTTATGGATCAGGAATCTGTACACATCCTCCACTCCCCATCCTTCTTTGGTGCTAGTACTGCAGGTACTGCATATGGTCTCAAAATCTCCTGTATCAAACCCTTTCTCAACAACTCTTGAACTTGTATGTTTAACTCCTCATTTTCTGCTGGAGTCATTCTATGAGCTGCCTTATTTGGCAAACTAGCTCCAGGAATCAAGTCAATCTGATGACTGATCTTCCTTATTGGTGGTAAACCCTCAGGTACATTATCAGAAACAATATCCTAAAACTCATCCAACATCCTAGAAACTTTTCCGAACCTTCTCACTATCCTCCCATCTACTCTTAGGAATCAATGCATAACACACATGCCTACGTTTCCATACCTTCTAAAAATTTTCTTCCATCTACATAACAAATTCTAGCACTACTGCATACCTTTTCTTCGGTCTCCTTCAGGGGTTTCAACTTGTGATGAACCCCATCCTTTGTCAAGGAATAAGTGTTTGTATGACCATCATGTATAGCTCGCCTATCGAACTGCCACGACCTCCCCAACAACATGTGACATGAATCCATGGGGATGATATCACAGAGTACCTCATCATGGTAGCTCCCGATCTTGAACTTTACTAGGCACTCCTCATTGACCAAAACTTTATGGTCTTTCTACAACCAGGCAATCCGATTTAGATGCGGGTGCCTTTCCCTCTTCAGCTTCAACTTTGTGACCATCTCCTCTGACACCAGATTATTAGTGCTCCCACCGTCAATAATGACATCACAACATTTTTCTTCACACTTGCACCTTGTGCGAAACAAATTCTTCCTCTATTCTGGTTCCTTTTCTTCAGTCACTAGGGCTCTCCTAATCACTAGGGTTTCTCCCCTTTCAGCATCATCTGAATGTTCAGATTTGGCCTCCTCATCTGCATGCGCAACCCTTCCATGACTTTCTGGCCTTTTGTCTGCCCTTCCTTGGTGTTGTGGACATTCACAGGCTCGATGCCCTTCTTCGCCACACTAGAAACACGTTCCTCTGAAACCACCTCTTTCAGATTCTTGTCCATATCTCCCTTGTCCTCTACCTCTTTGATCACCATTATTTTGATCACGAGGGTTGTAGAAGTTGTCATTTCTTTGGCTTCGGCTGGTACCCACATCTTCACTTTTCTTTTTATCATCACTTCGGCTTCCTGAAGGTCTTCCATTGCCCCTTCCGCTTTGACTCCTCATCCTTTTTGCTTGCCATCAAATCTTTTGTTCAGCTTCTATTCCACCTTCAAAGCAAACTGATACACATCCTCAATGGTGGTCATTCTGCGAGGCTTAACTCCTCCTGAATGCTCAGTCGTAACCCATTAAGATATCGGGCTACCTTCTCCTTATTGGCCTCTGTGTGACCCGTTCTAATGATTATCTTGTGAAAATATTCAGTATATTCTTTCACAAATCTGCTTCCTTGCTTCAACCCTTGCAATTTCTTCAACAGATCTAACTCGTGAGTTAACTAGTATGAACTCAGCTTTAGTTTTTCTACCATGCATCCCATGTGGTGATCTTGTGACTTTTCCTTTGGTTTCTTCTTAACCGGACTTCTTTCCACCAAATACTAGTATGGCTCCTTCAAATTTTCATTTTCGCAAACTTAACCCGCCATCTAGGTCCTCTATTTCCTCATACTCAAAATAAATATTCTTCTAGCTCATTGATCCAATCGACAACTCTTCCTCGGGTTCGCACTCCGTAATAACCGATTTCTTGCCTCGGGTCTTTTCCCTCGGATCTTCAAAGTGGCCCTCGATAGCCTTAATTTCTGGTTTTGATCAATTGCTTCTTCTTTCCTCTTCTACATCCTCAACCTTTCTTCCTCTCCTTCATCCTCACTTTCCTCCCTCAAGTTTAACCCTCTTCTCAATTGCTCTTGTAACGCATCAATCTGTCTTTGGAGGGCTACCAGTGCATCTCTTCCACCAGCATTTCTGCTGCCTCGACCACCTCTGGCACCACCACGCCTACTAGGCACCACTCTTGGAGGCATCTTTCTTGACCTCGACCCACAACCACGGTCTTGGTGCAAACTGCCTCACGATCGACGATCTATCCACACAGTGAAGAAAAACCCGCTCTGATACCACTTGATGAGGGCTCAGCCCGAGACTTAGAAAATAACCCACAAATAAGAGAATAATTTTATTATTCAAAAAATAAAGCTTCTTCCATATAGAGGATCTCAAATCTCCAATTTCTACAACACATGCAAGTTACAGAAAGCTACAGAATAACCCTTTCGCAATATGCGAGCTTGTCCCCAAAAAGTTACCCAAAAATAGAGCTCCTCATTAGTTTGGAGCCAAAACAACATTCAAATTGAGTTTAGGCAGTTTGGCGCCGAAAATTTACAACATGAAGTTCAAATTTCAAAAGAGTATTTGCAATGGTATCTTCTAGAAAGTGCACCAACTTTTCGAGGCCATAACTTTTGATCTGGGACTCCGATTCGTGAACCGTTTGAACCGTTGGAAAGGTCTCGAAGTCAAAAACACGCTCAAAATTTTTTACGCTAATTTTAGCTAGTTTTGGGACCAATATGGAAGGTCTAAGTGCCTCAAATCCCACTCAAAAGATTTTTAGGTGCAAATCTGGAAAACTAAAACTACAATATCTTCCAACCCATGAACAGAAAATAAAAACCATAAATTGGGAATTTCATTATGATGAAAAGGGTATCCAAAAATGTAAAAACATCTAAAAACCGAGAAACTTGAAATTTAACTATTTTTGGGTGATGCAAGATTGCTCTTACACCACTGGATGCTCCTGCATCAGACACCCAGTGTAATTTGAGAAGTGACCCCATCACGTCTCAGATGGTTGAGGAAAAACCCAACCAGTCAACTGCTGCCTTAGATAGCTAGGATGAATCTTCCACAGGCCTTCCTCTCCATTCACTAGATATTCTTCATACTACCCGTTTCTAGTACTCCTTCCCACACGACTATCCAAGATTGCTTCAATCTCCTCCCTTTCTGAAATAGGAGCTGGAATGCCATACTACCCTATTGCTAGTGCTTAATCTATTCCACCTTCATGATACTCTGTCAAATTTGAAATGTTGAATACAGGGAAAATGTTGATTCCATCAGGCAACTCCACCTCATATGCATTCCCTGAATCATGCTTCTTCAAAATCTTATAGGGACCGAACTTGTTCATCTTCAATTTGTTATATGTTCCCACTGGAAACCTTTCTTTCCTCAAATGGACCATCACTTCATCACCAATCTGAAACTCCTTATACCTCCTCTTCTGATCTGTCTTAGCCTTATACTGCATATTCATCTTGTTAATATTTTCTCTTACTTTCACATGTATATCCTTGATGTATTTTGCAAAATCTTCGGCTTATGCACTTATTTTCTTCTCTTGGTCCATCTTCCTCAATTCTGGAGCTGTTCTATGGCTACCTCCATACACAATATAGAACGGTGATCTATCAGTGCTTCTGTTGACATAATTATTGTAAGAAAATTCTTCTTAGGGTAAGATCAAGTCCCATCCCTTGGGTTTTTCTCCTACCAAACATCTCAGTAGGTTACCCAGACTCCTGTTAACAACCTCTGTCTGCCCATCTGTTTGTGGATGGTGTGTAGAACTGAACTTCAAGTTTATCTTCATCTTCTTCCACAAGGTCTTCCAAAAGTACCCCACAAATTTGGTGTCACAATCTAAAACAATACTCTTTGGCAGACCATGTAGCCTCACCACCTCTTTGAAGAATAAGTCAACAATGTGGACTACATCATGGGTCTTCTGACATGGAATGAAATGTGCTATCTTCAAAAACGTATCAACCACCACAAAGACTGAATCATTCCCTCGTTGTGTCCTTGGAAAACCAAAAACAAAGTCCATACTTATATCCTCCCATGGCCTCTCTGGTACAGGTAAGGGCTAATATAAGCCTGTATTCTGGCTCACTCCTTTAGCCATCTGACATACTCTACAACTTTGTACAAACTTCTTCACATCCTCCGTACAAATCGAGGCTAATAATAATGCTCAATCGGGATAATGG
>VDFB02320904.1:206665-267548 GCA_007258455.2 Sequoia sempervirens
TCTTCTTTATGGATCAGGAATCTGTACACATCCTCCACTCCCCATCCTTCTTTGGTGCTAGTACTGCAGGTACTGCATATGGTCTCAAAATCTCCTGTATCAAACCCTTTCTCAACAACTCTTGAACTTGTATGTTTAACTCCTCATTTTCTGCTGGAGTCATTCTATGAGCTGCCTTATTTGGCAAACTAGCTCCAGGAATCAAGTCAATCTGATGACTAATCTTCCTTATTGGTAGTAAACCCTCAGGTACATTATCAGAAACAATATCCTGAAACTCATCCAACATCCCAGAAACTTCTTCTGGAACCTTCTCACTATCCTCCTTACTCACTCTAGGAATCAATGCATAACACACATGCTCATGCTTCATACCTTCTAAAAATTTTCTTCCATCTACATAACAAATTCTAGCACTACTGCATACCTTTTCTTTAGTCTCCTTCATGGGTTTCAACTTGTGACGAACCCCATCCTTTGTCAAGGAATAAGTGTTTGCATGACCATCATGTCTAGCTCGCCTATTGAACTGCCACGACCTCCCCAACAACATGTGACATGAATCCATGGGGATGATATCACATAGTACCTCATCATGGTAGCTCCCGATCTTGAACTTTACTAGGCACTCCTCATTGACCAAAACTTTATGGTCTTTCTACAACCAAGCAATCCGATTTAGATGCGGGTGTCTTTCCCTCTTTAGCTTCAACTTTGTGACCATCTCCTCTGACACCAGATTATTAGTGCTCCCACCGTCAATAATGACATCACAACATATTCCTTCACACTTGCACCTTGTGTGAAACAA
Organism: Sequoia sempervirens; assembly: GCA_007258455.2. Lineage (NCBI taxonomy): Eukaryota > Viridiplantae > Streptophyta > Pinopsida > Cupressales > Cupressaceae > Sequoia > Sequoia sempervirens. The sequence continues at coordinate 207,477 of VDFB02320904.1, forward strand.
ATTCTTCCTCTGTTCTGGTTCCTTTTCTTCAGTCACTAGGGCTCTCCTAATCACTAGGGTTTCTCCCCTTTCAGCATCATCTGAATGTTCAGATTTGGCCTCCTCATCTGCATGCGCAACCCTACCATGACTTTCTGGCCTTTTGTCTGCCCTTCCTTGGTGTTGTGGACATTCATAGGCTCGATGCCCTTCTTCGCCACACTGGAAACACGTTCCTCTAAAACCACCTCTTTCAGATTCTTGTCCATATCTCCCTCGTCCTCTACCTCTTTGATCACCATTATTTTGATCACGAGGGCTGTAGAAGTTGTCATTTCTTTGGCTTCGGCTGGTACCCACATCTTCACTTTTCTTTTTATCATCACTTCAGCTTCCTGAAGGTCTTCCATTGCCCCTTCCGCTTTGACCTTCTCGTCCTTTTTGCTTGCCATCAAATCTTTTGTTCAGCTTCTCTTCCACCTTCAAAGAAAATTGATACACATCCTCAATGGTGGTCATTCTGCGAGGCTTAACTCCTCCTGAATGCTCGGTCGTAACCCATTAAGATATCGGGCTACCTTCTCCTTATTGGCCTCTGTGTGACCCATTCTGATGATTATCTTATGAAAATCTTTAGTATATTCTTTCACAGATCTGCTTCCTTGCTTCAACCCTTGCAATTTCTTCAACAGATCTAACTCGTAGTTAACTAGTATGAACTGCTTCTTTAGTTTCTTGTACCATGTGATCCCATGTGGTGATCTTGACTTTTCCTCTTCGATTTCTTTCCAACTGGACCTCTTTCCACCAAATACTGGCATGTCCCTTCAGCTTCATTTTCGCAAACTTAACCTGATCTAGGTCCTTTATTTCCTCATACTCAAAATATTCTTCTAGCTCATTGATCCAATCGATCAACTCTTCTGGGTTCAGACTTCCGGAATAACTGGGGATTTCTGCTCTGGGTCTTTTCCCGATCTTCGAAGTGGCCCTTATTAGCCTAATTTGGTCTTGATTAATTGCTTCTTCTTCCTCTTCTACATCTAAACCTTCTTCCTCTCCTTCATCCTCACTTTCCTACCTCAGGTTTAACCCTCTTCTCAACTGCTCTTGTAACACATCAATCTATCTCTGGAGGGCTACCAGTGCATCTCTTCCACCAGCATTTCTACTGCCTCGACCACCTCTGGCACCACCACGCCTACTAGGCACCACTCTTGGAGGCATCTTTCTTGACCTCGACCCACAACCACGGTCCTGGTGTGAACTGCCTCACGATCGACGATCTGTCCACATGCTGAAGAAAAACCCGCTCTGATACCACTTGATGAGGGCTCAGCCCGAGACTTAGAAAATAACCCACAAATAAGAGAATAATTTTATTATTCAGAAAATAGAGCTTCTTCCATATAGAGGATCTCAAATCCCCAATTTCTACAACACATGCAAGTTACAGAAAGCTACAGAATAACTCTTTCGCAATATGCGAGCTTGTCCCCAAAAAGTTACCCAAAAATTAGAAAAGCCACCCAAAAATAGAGCTCCTCATTAGTTTGGAGCCAAAACAACATTCAAATTGAGTTTAGGCAGTTTGGCGCCGAAAATTTACAACATGAAGTTCAAATTTCAAAAGAGTATTTGCAATGGTATCTTCTAGAAAGTGCGCCAACTTCCCGAGGCCATAACTTTTGATCCGGGACTCCGATTCACGAACCGTTTGAACCGTTGGAAAGGTCTCAAAGTAAAAAACACGCTCAAAATTTTCTACGCTGATTTTGGCTAGTTTTGGGACCGATCTAGAAGGTCTAAGTGCCTCAAATCCCACTCGAAAGATTTTTAGGTGCAAATCTGGGAAACTAAAACTGCAATATCTTCCAACCCAGGAACAAAAAATAAAAACCATAAATTTGGAATTTCATTATGATGAAAAGGGTATCCAAAAATGTAAAAACATCTAAAAACCGAGAAACTTGAAATTTAACTATTTTTGGGTAATGCAAGATTGCCCTTACACCACTGGATGCTCCTGCATCAGACACCCAGGGTAATTTGAGAAGTGACCCCATCACGTCTCAGATGGTTGAGGAAAAATCCAACCGATCAACTGCTACCTTAGATAGCTAGGATGAATCTTCCACAGGCCTTTCTCCCCATTTCACTAGATATTCTTCATACTGTCTGTTTCTGGTACTCCTTCCCACACGACTATCCAAGATTGCTTCAATCTCCTCCCTTTCTGAAGTAGGTGCTGGAATACCATACTGCCCTATTGCTGGTGCTTAATTTGGTCCACCTTCATGATACTCTGTCAAATTTGAAATGTTGAATACAGGGGAAATGTTGATTCCATCAGGCAACTCCACCTCATATGCATTCCCTGAATCATGCTTCTTCAAAATCTTATAGGGACCAAACTTGTTCATCTTCAATTTTTTATATGTTCCCACTGGAAACCTTTCTTTCCTCAAATGGACCATCACTTCATCACCAATCTGAAACTCCTTATACCTCCTCTTCTGATCTGCCTTAGCCTTATACTGCATATTCATCTTGTTAATATTTTCTCTTACTTTCACATGTATATCCTTGATGTATTCTACAAAATCTTCGGCTTATGCACTTATTTTCTTCTCTTGGTCCATCTTCCTCAATTTTGGAGCTGTTCTATGGCTACCTCCATACACAATATGGAATGGTGATCTATCAGTGCTTCTGTTGACAGAATTATTGTAAGAAAATTCTGCTTGGGGTAAGATCAAGTCCCATCCCTTGGGTTTTTCTCCTACCAAACATCTCAGTAGGTTACTCAGACTCCTGTTAACAACCTCTGTCTGCCCATCTGTTTGTGGATGGTGTGTAGAACTGAACTTCAACTTTATCTTCAGCTTCTTCCACAAGGTCTTCCAAAAGTACCCCATCAATTTGGTGTCACGATCTAAAACAATACTCTTTGGCAGACCATGTAGCCTCACCACCTCTTTGAAGAACAAGTCAACAATGTGGACTACATCATGGGTCTTTTGACATAGAATGAAATGTGCTATCTTCGAAAACGTATCAACCACCACAAAGACAATCATTCCCTCGTTGTGTCCTTGGCAAACCAAGAACAAAGTCCATACTTATATCTTCCCATGGCCTCTCTGGTACAGGTAAGGGCTAATATAAGCTTGTATTCTGGCTCACTCTTTTAGCCATCTAACATACTCTGCAGCTTTGTACAAACTTCTTCACATCTTGTGACAACTGAGGCCAATAATAATGCTTACTAATAATGGCAATGGTCTTATCCCGACGAAAATGTCCTGCCAATCCTCCACTATGCTTCTCCTTTAGCAGGTTCTCCCTCATGGAACTCCTCAGGATACATAATTGACTTCCCTTAAATAACATGCTATCCTAGATTATGAAATCCAGCAACCTTGTCCTGTCCACTGTAACAGGTTCCTTGCAAGTTTTCCAAGCCTCTGCAAAATAGGATCTTCTGTATATAGTGTCTTGAGTTCATTGAATCCAACCACTTCAATCTGCATCTTTGTCATCAATGTATACCTCCTACTTAAGGCATCTCCAACCCTATTTGACTTCCCACTCCTACGTTTCAAAACAAAGGTATAACTCTGCAAAAACTCTACCCATTTCATATGCCTTTGATTTAATTTTTCCTGACTATTTAGGTACTGCAAGGCCTGATGATTAGTATATAGAACAAATTCCTTCGACAAAAAATAATGTCTCCATTTATTTAATGCTTGAATTATTGCATAAAATTTTTGATCAAATACAAAATACTTTCTTTTGGCATCATTTAACTTTTCACTGAAATAGGCAATGGGCTTACCTTCTTGGCTCAACACTGCTCCAATGGCACAACCACTAGCATCACAATCTACCTGAAACACCTTGTTGAAATCTAGGAGATCTAGAATAGGTTTCTCTATCACCTTCTACTTCAACAGTTCAAAACTTTTTGCTGCTCCAGTGCTCCACTTGAATTCTTTTCTATCCCCTCTCATTGTTTAAGGCAGGGGTCCACAAATACTACTGAAGTTTCTAATGAACTTTCTATAAAAACTAGCCAAACTATGGAAAGATCTCACCTCGGTAGTAGTTCTTGGGGTAGGCCATTCCATAATAGCCTTCACCTTCTCTAGGTCCATCTTGAGACCTTCTGCTGAGACAACAAACCCCAAGTACACTAACTCCCTCTTCACAAAACTGCACTTCTTCATATTAATCAACAATTTCTCTTCTCTTAACTTCTCAAAGACTCTCTGAATATGCATTAAATGCTCATCCAATGTCTTACTGAAAATAAAAATATCGTCTAAATACACAATAACAAAACTTCCCAGAAATTCTTTTAGTACATTGTTCATGAGCCGCAAGAATGTGCTCGGTGCATTGGTTAGCCCAAAAGGCATGACTAACACTCATACAGGCGCTCTTTGGTCTTGAAGGTAGTCTTCCATTCATCTCCCTCTTGAATCCGGATCTGTTGATATCCACTCTTTAGGTCAATCTTTGTGAAGTACTGAGCTCCACTCAAACAATCCATCAGGTCATCCATCCTTGGCAGGGGAAATCTGTACTTGATTGTTATCTTCTTTATGGCTCAGGAATTTGTACACATCCTCCACTCCCCATCCTTCTTTGGTGCTAGTACTGTAGATACTGCACATGGACTCAAACTCTTCTATATCAAACCCTTTCTCAACAACTCTTGAACTTGTCTATTCAACTCCTCATTTTCTGCTGGAGTCATTCTATGAGCTGCCTTATTTGGCAAACTAGGTCCAGGAATCAAGTCATTCTGATGACTGATCTTCCTTATTGGTGGTAAACCCTCAGGTACATTATCAGAAACAATATCCTGAAACTCATCCAACATCGAAACTTCTTACGGAACTTCTCACTATCCTCCTTCTCCTCTGAAATCAATGCATAACACACATGCTCGTACTTCCTTACCTTCTAAAAAATTTCTTCTATCTACACCAACAAATTAGCACTCACATACCTTTTCTTGGTCTCCTTCAAGGGTTTCCAACTTGTAATAGACATCCTTTGTCAAGGAATAAGTGTTTGCATGGCCATCGTGTATAGCTAAGCCTATGCTCCGAACTGCCGCAGCCTCCCAGCAACGTGACGCATGCATCCTGGGGATGATATCACCAGTGCCTCATGTCGCCGTAGCTCTGATCTTGGGGTACTGACCTTGCTCATTGACCGAAATTCTTCTTTCTACAACGAGCAGTATATAGATCGGGTGCCTTTCCTCTTGACTTCAACTTTGTGACCATCTCCTCTGACACCCGGATTATCAATGTCCCATCCTCAATAATGACATCACAATATTTTCCTTCATTTTGCACCTTGTAAAGCAATTCTTCCTACATTACGGTTCATTTTCTTGATCTAGGGCTCTCCCTAATGCGAGTTTCTCCCTTTTAGCATCATCACGAATGTTTTAGTTAGGCCTCCTCATACGTCATAGCCTTCTTGACCTTAGCATGCCTTTTCCTTTGTGTTGTGGACATTCATAGACTCGATGCCCTTCTTCACCACACTAGAAACACATTCCTCTAAAACCGCCTCTTCCAGATCCTTGTCCATATCTCCCATCATCCTCTACCTCTTTGATCACTATTGTTTTGATCACGAGGGCGGTAGAAGTTGTCATTCCTTTGGCTTTGGCTGGTACCCACATCTTCACTCTTCTTTTCATCATCATTTTGGCTTTCCTAAGAGTGTTCATTTGCCCCTTCCAATTTGACCTCCTCGTCCCTTTTGCTTGCCATCAAGTCTTTTGTTTAGCTTCCCTTCCACCTTTAGAGCAAACTGATACACATCCTCAATGGTGGTCATTCTGACTAGGCTTAACTCCTCCTGAATGCTTAGTCATAACCCATTAAGATATCGGGCTACCTTCTCCTTATTGACCTTTGTGTGACCCGTTCTGGTGATTATCTTGTAAAAATCTTTAGTATATTCTTCTTGAGATCGCTTCCTTGCTTCAACCCTTGCGAACATAGCAGATCTAACATAGTCAGCATTATGAGCCCCTTCTTCGGTTTCTGCTGCTCACCGATCCTCTGGTGATCTTGACTTTTCATCTTGATTTCTTTCAACTAGACCTCTCACCAAATATTGGCATGGCCTTGTTAATTTTCTGAAACTTAACTGATGCAGGTCTCTATTTCCTCATACTCAAAATATTCTTCTAGCTCGTTGATCCAGTCGATCAACTCTTCTGGGTTCAGACTTTCGGAATAACTGGGGACTTCTGCTCTGGGTCTTTTCCCGATCCTCGAAATGACCCTTATTAGCCTAATTTGGTCTTGATCAATTGCTTCTTCTTCCTCTTCTACATCTGAACCTTCTTCCTCTCCTTCATCCTCACTTTCCTCGCTCAGGTTTAACCCTCTTCTCAACTACTGTTGTAACGCATCAATCTGTATTTGGAGGGCTGCCAGTGCATCTCTTCCACCAGCATTTCTACTACCTCGACCACCTCTGGAACCACCACACCTACCAGGCACCACTCTTGGAGGCATCTTTCTTGACCTCAACCCACAACTATGGTCCTGGTGCAAATTGCCTCACGATCGGCGATCTGTCCACACGCTCAAGAAAACCCGCTCTGATACCACTTGATGAGGGCATAGCCTGAGACTTAGAAAATAACCCACAAACAAGATAATAATTTTATTATTCAGAAAATGGAGCTTCTTATATGCAGAGGATTTCAAATCCCCAATTTCTACAACACATGCAAGTTATAGAAAGCTACAGAATAACCCTTTCGCAATATGCAAGCTTTCCCCCAAAAAGTTACCCAAAAATTAGAAAAGCCGCCCAAAAATAGAGCTCCTCATTAGTTTGGAGCCAAAACAACATTCAAATTGAGTTTAGGCGGTTTGGCACCAAAAATTTACAACATGATTCAAAAGAGCATTTGCAATGGTATCTTCTAGAAAGTGCGCCAACTTCCCAGGGCCATAACTTTTGATCCGGGACTCCAATTCGTGAACCGTTTGAACCGTTGGAAAGGTCTCGAAGTCAAAAATGCGCTTGAAATCTGTGATGCCAATTTTGGAAAATTTTGGGGCCAATCCGGAAGCTCTAAGTGCATCAAATCTCACTCGAAAGATTTTCAGGTGCAAATATGGGAAACTAAAACTGCAATATTTCCAACCCAGGAACAGAAAATAAAAACCATAAATTGGGAATTTCATTATGATGAAAAGGGTATCCAAAAATGTAAAAACATCTAAAAACTGAAAAACATGAAATTTAACTATTTTTGGGTGATGCAAGATTGCCTTTAAACTACAGGATGCTCTTGCATCAGACACTCAGGGTAATTTGAGAAGTGACCCCGTCATGTCTCAGATGGTTGAGGAAAACCCAACTGGTCAACCGCTGCCTTAGATAGCCGGGATGAATCTTCCATAGGCCTTCCTCTTCATTTCACCAGATATTCTTCATACTGCCTATTTCTGGTACTCTTTCCCACACGACTATCCAAGATTGCTTCAATCTCCTCCCTTTTTGAAGTAGGTGCTGGAATGCCATACTGCCCTATTGTTGGGGCTTCCTCTGTTCCACCTTCATGATACTCTGTCAAATTTGATATATTGAACACAGGGGAAATGTTGATTGCATCAGGCAACTCCACCTCATATGCATTCCCTGAATCGTGCTTCTTCAAAATCTTACAGGGACCGAACTTCTTCATCTTCAATTTTTTATATGTTCCCACTAGAAACCTTTCTTTCCTCAAATGGACCATCACTTTATCACCAATCTGAAACTCCTTATACCTCATCTTCTGATCTACCTTAGCCTTATACTGCATATTCATCTTGTTAATACGTTCTCTTACTTTCTCATGTATATCCTTTATGTGTTCTGAAAAATCTTCGGCTTCAACACTTATTTTCTTCTCTTGATCCATCTTCCTCAATTTTGGAGCTCTTCTGGGGCTACCTCCATACAAAATATGGAATGGTGATCTACCTGTACTTCTGTTGACAGAATTATTGTAAGAAAATTATGTCTGAGGTAAGATCAAGTCCCATCCCTTGGATTTATCTCCTACCAAACATCTTAGTATATTACCTAGACTCCTGTTAACAACCTCTGTCTGCCCATCTGTTTGTGGATGGTGTGCAGAACTAAACTTACACTCTGTCTTCAGCTTCTTCCATAAGGTCCTCCAAAAGTACCCCACAAATTTGGTGTCACGATCTGAAACAATACCCTTTGGCAGACCATGTAGCCTCACCACCTCTTTGAAGAATAAGTTAGCAATGTGGACTGCATCATGGGTCTTCTGACATGGAATGAAATGTGCCATCTTCGAAAACCTATCAACCACCACAAAGACTGAATCATTCCCTCATTGTGTCCTTGGAAAACCAAGAACAAAGTCCATACTTATATCCTCCCATGGCCTCTCTGGTACAGGTAAGGGCTGATATAAGCATGTATTCTAGCTCACTCCTTTAGCCATCTAACATACTACGCAGCTTTGTACAAACTTCACATCCTGTGACAATTGAGGCCAATAATAATGCTCACTGATAATGGCAATGGTCTTATCCTGACCAAAATGTCCTGCCATTCCTCCACTATGCTTCTCCTTTATTAGGTTCTCCCTCATGGAACTCCTCATGATACATAATTAACTTCCCTTAAATAACATGACATCCTAGATTATGAAATCTAGCCACCTTACATCACATCTGCGAGTTCCTTACAAGCTTTCCAAACCTCATAAAATCAAGGATCTTCTGCATACAGTGTCTGGGTTCTGAACCCAGCCACTTCAATTACATCTTTTCATCAATATATACCCTCTTAAGACATGCAACCCTGTTTGACTTCCTCCCTGTGTTTTCAAAGCAAAGGTATATGCCAAAAACTCTACCCATTTCATATGCCTCTGATTTAATTTTTCCTGACTATTTATGTACTGCAAGGCCTGCTGATCAGTATATAGAACAAATTCCTTTGGCAACAAATAATGTCTCAATTTCTTTAATGCTTGAACTATTGCATAAAATTTCTGATCATATACAAAATACTTTCTCTTGGCATCATTTAACTTTTCACTAAAATAGGAAATGGGCTTGACTTCTTAGCTCAACACTGCTCCAATAGCACAACCACTAGCATCACAATCCACCTGAAACACCTTGTTGAAATCTGGGAGAGCTAGAACAGGTTGCTCTGTCACCTTCTTCTTCAACAGTTCAAAACTTTTTGCTGCTCCAATGCTCCATTTGAATTCTTTTCTATCCCCTCTCATTGTTTCAGTCAGGGGTCCACAAATACTACTGAAGTTTCTAATGAACTTTCTATAAAAACTAGCCAAACCATGGAAAAATCTCACCTCAGTAGCAGTTCTTGGGGTAGGCCATTCCATAATAGCCTTCACCTTCTCTAGGTCCATCTTGAGACCTTCTGCTGAGACAACAAACCCCAAGTACACTAACTCCCTCTTTACAAAACTGCACTTCTTCTGATTAATCAACAATTTCTCTTCTCTTAACTTCTCAAAGTCTCTCTGAATATGCATCAGATGCTCATCCAATGTCTTACTAAAAATCAAAATATCATCTAATACACAATAACAAAACTTCGAAATTACTTTTAGTACCTCGTTCATCTTGCTTGCTTAGATATGCTCGATAATTAGTCGGCCCAAAAGGCATGACTAACCATATAGAGCCTCTTTGGTCTTGGGCGGTCTTTTCCATTCATCTCTACGAATCTGGATCCCCAGTGATATCCACTCTTGAGTCAATTCTTGGCCCAATCTGAGCTCCACTCCAAACCATCCATCGGGTCATCATCGCTGGCAAGGGAAAATCATGTACTTGATTGTTATCTTCTTTATGGCTCGAGAATCGTACCATCCTCCTCCCCATCCTTCTTTGGTGCTAGTACTACAGGTACTACACATGGACTCAAACTCTCCTGTATCAAACCCTTTCTCAACAACTCTTTAACTTGTTTATTCAACTCCTCATTTTCTGCTTGAGTCATTCTATGAGCTGCCTTATTTGGAAAACTAGCTCCAGGAATCAAGTCAATCTGTGATCTTCCTTATTGGTGGTAAACCCTCAGGTACATTATCAGAAACAATATCCTGAAACTCATCCAACATCCCATAAACTTCTTCTGGAACCTTCTCACTATCCTCCTTACTCTATGAATCAATGCATAACACACATGCTCATGCTTCATACCTTCTAAAAATTTTCTTCCATCTACATAACAAATTCTAGCACTACTACATACCTTTTTTTCGGTCTCCTTCAGGGGTTTCAACTTGTGACAAACCCCATCCTTTGTTAAGGAATAATTGTTTGCATGGCCATCATGTATAGATCGCCTATCAAAATACCATGGTCTCCCCAACAACATGTGACATGCATCCATGGGGATGATATCACAGAGTACCTCATCATGGTAGCTCCCTATCTTAAACTTTACTAGGCACTGCTCATTGACCACAACTTTATGGTCTTTCTGCAACCAGGCAATTTGATACGGATGCGGGTGTCTTTCCCTCTTCAACTTCAACTTTGTAACCATCTCCTCTGACACCAGATTATCAGTGCTCCCACCGTCAATAATGACATCACAATATTTTCCTTCACACTTGCACCTTGTCCGAAATAGATTCTTCCTCTGTTCTGGTTCCTTTTCTTTAGTCACTAGGGCTCTCCTAATCACTAGGGTTTCTCCCCTTTCAGTATCATCTGAATGTTCAGATTGGGCCTCCTCATCTGCATGCGCAACCCTTCCATGACCTTCTGGCCTTTTGTCTACCCTTCCTTTGTGTTGTGGACATTCATAGGCTCAATGCCCTTCTTTGCCACACTGGAAACACGTTCCTCTGAAACCACCTCTTCCAGATCCTTTTCCATATCTTCCTTGTCCTCTACCTCTTTGATCACCATTGTTTTGATCACGAGGGCGGTAGAAGCTGTCATTTCTTTGGCTTCAGCTGGTACCCACATCTTCAGTTTTCTTTTCATCATCATTTCGGCTTCCTTAAGGTCTTCCATTGCCCCTTCCGCTTTGACCTCCTCGTCCTTTTTGGTTGCCATCAAATCTTTTGTTCAGTTTCTCTTTCACCTTCAAAGAAAATTGATACACATCCTCAATGGTGGTCATTCTGACTAGGCTTAACTCCTCCTGAATGCTCAGTCGTAACCCATTAAGATATCGGGCTACCTTCTCCTTATTGGCCTCTGTGTGACCCATTTTGATGATTATCTTGTGAAAATCTTTAGTATATTTTTTCACAAATCTGGTTCCTTGCTTCAACCCTTGCAATTTCTTCAACAGATCTAACTCGTAGTCCACTGGTATGAACTACTTCTTCAGTTTCTCTACCATGCGATCCCATGTGGTGATCTTGACTTTTCCTCTTCGATTTCTTTCCAACTGGACCTCTTTCCACCAAATAATGGCATGGCCCTTCAGCTTCATTTTCTCAAACTTAACCCGATCTGGGTCCTCTATTTCCTCATACTCAAAATATTCTTCTAGCTCGTTGATCCAGTCGATCAACTCTTCTCGGTTCAGACTTCCAGAATAACTGGGGACTTCTGCTCTGGGTCTTTTCCCGATCTTTGAAATGGCCCTTATTAGCCTAATTTGATCTTGATCAATTTCTTCTTCTTCCTCTTCTACATCTGAACCTTCTTCCTCTCCTTCATCCTCACTTTCCTCGCTCAGGTTTAACCCTCTTCTCAACTGCTCTTGTAACACATCAATCTGTTTTTGGAGGGCTGCTAGTGCATCTCTTCCACCAGCATTTTTTCCGCCTTGACCACCTCTAGCACCACCACGCCTACCAGGCACCACTCTTAGAGGCATCTTTTCTTGACCACGACCCACAACCACGGTCCTGGTGCAAACTGCCTCATTATCGACGATCTGTCCACACGCTCAAGAAAACCCGCTCTGATACCACTTGATGAGGGCACAACTCGAGAATTATAAAATAACCTAGAAACAAGAGAATAATTTTATTATTCATAAAATGGAGCTTCTTACATGCAGAGGATCTCAAATCCCCAATTTCTACAACACATGCAAGTTATAGAAAGTTACAGAATAACCCTTTCGCAATATGCGAGCTTGTCCCCAAAAAGTTACCCAAAAATTAGAAAACCCACCCAAAATAGAGATCCTCATTAGTTTGGAGCCAAAACAACATTCAAATTGAGTTTAGGCGGTTTGGCGCCAAAAATTTACAACATGAAGTTCAAATTTTAAAAGAGCATTTGCAATGGTATCTTCTAGAAAGTGCGCCAACTTCTCGATGCCATAACTTTTTATCCGGGACTTTGATTCGCAAACCGTTTGAACCGTTGGAAAGGTCTCAAAGTCAAAAATGCGCTTGAAATTCACTACGCCAATTTAGGCAAGTTTCGGGGCCGATCCGGAAGATCTAAGTGCCTCAAATCCCACTCAGAAGATTTTCAGGTGCAAATCTGAGAAACTAAAACTGCAATATCTTCCAACCCAGGAAAAGAAAATAAAAACTATAAATTTTGAATTTCATTATGGTGAAAAGGGTATCCAAAAATGTAAAAACATCTAAAAACTAAGAAACTTGAAATTTAACTATTTTTGGGTGATGCAAGATTGCCCTTACACCACTGGATGCTCCTGCATCACTGAGTATAATGGAAAGGTCATAAGAACTTTGGCAAGCACCCACCTATTTATAAAACCAAGAATAAAGGAGGCTGTATAACTCAAATCATGGTTTGAACAGAATGGGATTGATGTTACTCCATCATATACACAACTGTTGGATGCACCTCTCATGCTTACGAGTTAAATAATTGTTGATATTGAAGAGAAAACTACCAATGTGAAACAAATCGTCTAATGCACTCTAAAAGAAACAATGCAATTCATAAAAACAAATTCATTTTGTTATCCATCTTGTCACCTTGAGTTAGATGGACAATAATGTAAAAAGAAAGTTTTCTAGAATGATGATCAAACATGGTACTATTGAAAGTGCAAAGCTACAACTGCTAAATGTACCTATAGATACATACTCCAGCTAAATCTCACATGTCATACAAGAATATTACGGGTTATCGCTTTTGAAGAATCGGCCACCAAAATTCTTGGAATGTCTATAGATAATTTATACATGCTACAATTCAATCCTGGAAAAGAAACTGAAGCTAAGACCATAGTTAAAGGAGTGTTATTCAAGCAATTTATCTTCACAATCACAAATTCATATGATTCAAGTGGTGCTCAAGGACAGGTAAAATCAGCAATCACAAAGGTTGATGAGCTAGATTTTATTGTAGAGAATTCACTCATGTCGGTTGAATCACTGATATGTGTCATATTGCTAGTGTTTAGAGGTAGCTCAAGTCCTTATGTAATGCATATACAATTTTGTAACATCTTATATAGTATACTTTCTATACTTTTGATTGCATCCATGGAATTTTGAAATCATGTGTGTATTGAATATATTGGTATTATGAAAATAATGTGATTGATCTCTTCCCTTGAATTACTTATGTATATAGCATACCAATTGTATCTCAAATAATTATCAAAATTAGAATGATTGAAGAGCTCATTCCATTAATGTTTAGCTTCTTTAATTCTGTATGTATAAATGTAATTGTACATTTGATGATTGTAGTTCCTATTTCATTTACAGATGGTGACCTCTAACCCTTAAAGCATACAATCTTGTAAAAGAAGTCATAACTACTATATTCAACATAAAGAAGAAATAATAATTCACTGTCATATGTAACACATATGAAAATAGACAATACAATCCAATGCACCAACCTCCATTCAGTCAAACCAACACAACATTGAACCATATGAATCTACATCCCAAACTGAACACCTTTCTGATCGAGGTTTGTCAATGTGTTCACACAAAACAATGCACACTCTTCAAAATCAATCCACAAGCTTAGCACATACCAATTTTTTTTTTATAGAAGCTTCTAAACAATTTCATTAGAGATTAGATAAACTATCAAACTTTCCAACTTGCACAGTTTTCCATGAATGCTACCTAGGAATGCACACCAACTCAACACAAAGTGGTCTAGTTTGTTTTAGATGCCTTCATGAGAAAGGTAGACATCATTTCTCATCAACTAATTTTATGGACCAAGGAGTACAACCATACTAGCTACAAACACTAACACAATTCGAAGAAATGCTTATAGCATGAGTCAATCTGATAATTCAAGTAACACATGCTTGTGGAGGCCAATGCAAATATAGTGGGCACACAATTTGTTTCCCCCAAGATATCAAAACCATAGCAAAATACTTGCCACATAAAATTGCAAACATGGATGTGTTGTGGTTCAAAGAACCAATACAAAAGGTGACCATTATGACTACTATGTAAGTAGGCATCGTGTGTGGGCTACACTAAAATATAATATCACATATGACCCATACTACAAAGACATTGAGGTGGATTTTGCATCTCTTGAAGAGCTCATCGATACAAATACAAAAATTTCCAATATGCTTCATAACATTATTGTTGACAACAAAAATATGGTTGCACCAACAATGCATTAACATTTTACGTAGACCCACTAGACAATAAATTCACTTGCTTCTCATCATTTATGGCTAGGTTACCAAATAAATGTCATGAACTAGAAATCATCAAATAAAAATTGCAAGTTAGAGACCAAGATGACACCATTATTGATTGGTCAACACTTGAGTCCTCACCAGTTAATGAATACAATACTGAGGGCCTTTTAGACATGGATTTTTCTTCAAGTTCTCTTTCCAAATGGTAGTGCACTACATTTACAACCTTGCTATAGACAAGTTGAAATGCATGAATATGTGTTGTACCTAATGAGGTTTCATGATAATAGATTTGGAAGGCATCCAAAGTTTAGATATTTTTTCTTGAACCTGTTCATCCACCATGAAAGCCAATGTTTCAACATGTACATGGATTCCTTTGGATTGAAGGTGCCCCGAACATAGACAAACTTGACTTGAGCAATCATGCAAATGTAGACATAGCAAAATCGTTCTTTGACAAATATGTTAGTGCCTAGAACCCTCAAAATATAGGAGACATGAACAACACACGCCATCGGTCTTCGCAAGACAATCCATGCTTACTAACTACACTTGAAACTTCACTACAATACACTTTCTAACTAGAAAGAGTTACTCAATCATGTCCAGAGACAAACCAAATTTTTGGAATCAACCTTCCTTCACAAGAAAGGAAACAACATGGAGTGCCAATATAGGGCGCCCTGGCTTGAATGTGCCACCTCTTCGTTGTGCAATGATGAAAATGGAAAAAAACCTTTTCCCCTACACGTAATGATAATAGGTTGAATATACATAGCCCATAAATGCTTTCCATATGGAGACCAATATGGATTGTCAGCCCGTGCTTTCAAAAACACTTGTTTTAAAGTACATTGCAAAATATGTTGCGAATGAAAAAAGAAAATTTGAAAGTTGTATTGATATGTTGACATACATATTTGTTGGAAACAAGCAACACTGAGGGGGGGGTGAATCAATGATTTGCAAAAATTATATTTATTATTCTGATCTTTAACCCACTTAAAACATTCAACCAAAAGAAATATACATGAATAGAAAGCAAAAAAACACAACACCATAACACAAGGATTTTTACGTGGAAACCTTGTTAGGGGAAAAACCACAGTGGATGGCCAATCCACAATATGATCTGAGTATACTCAAAAGGAAGATTACAATGTGGGAATGCACTTGCATTTAGGTGCACTACCTAGAGCTCACTACTCAAAATGGAAAGGCACACTGCCTTACAAAGATTTGCATTAGATCCAAAAGAATGAACTGAGAGAGTAGCATCTACAAATGCTTAATTACAGTTTTGGTTAGGCTTAGTAGTCAATCACCCTTTTGATATTCGTAACACACATTAACACACCTTATTCACACACCAAAATGATATAATTGATCATTTATATATCCACGACTAAGAATTTAATCACAACATGCTGACTTCAATAAAACTTAAAAATATTTACAACTAACGGCTCAAATCATGAATAATATTCAATGCGAATCCACAACGGTCGGCCACAACTTAGCTCGGACCCAAATCAAAATGCTCGAACACAAAAACATTTGATTAAACACTCCTCAAATGTCTGCGACACATTATATCAACTGGGTAGGCCACCAAACACTGATGAACAAAAAGATATCCAACCGGATCTCTAGACTTGCACACAAGTTGATACGAGGCATGTCTGAGATTTTTGTATAACACAAGACATACATTGATCAACATCCCATGAGATCCACAACTCAAAATAACAACAACAAAATTGCATGTGAATTGCTGAACACAAATCTATCAGATGCTCTGTTCTTCCTTGACTGTCTTCAATCTTTCTGCCACTATGAGAAAATGATAATGTGTGCATCCAATCACCGACCAAGGTTTCCATCAATGACAACACCAAAAAAAAATTGCAGTGTCTCTTGCCAACAACCTCCCCCTTTGGCATTGATGACAACACTTAGTGAAAAATGACTAAGTGTCAGATTAGTACCAACATGAATTACATTGCCACTTCAAAAAGAATCTTCAATCTCAGCTCAGAAATGCAGCTCCCCCTAAGATGAAAATACATTTTTCATTGTACAACTCTCCCCCTTTGAAATCAATGGAAAAACTGGGGAAACCAAAAAAATCAAAATTTCAAATTGTACAAGCATGATCTTGTAACTTACACAAATTTGAAAACATCTACAGAATCTCTCTTCAACACACTTAAATTTGTGTCCCAAACCCTTTTGAGACTCTCTAGAATTGTTGTGTGACCACAAACTAAATAAGATTTTGTTTCTATAGACTCAAGATTCATTGGGTCACTAACTGCCATAGCATCTTTGGCTTCCTTTAATGCACTCACCATTATTTCAATCTTTGGACCAATTAGTCCTATGAGCTCACATGCTCTTCCTACAATCCTATCATTTTCATGCTTCAAGCTCCTTATTTTCTCAAGTAGAGATATTACTTGACCTTCTTGCTTACCAACATCACCAACTAATGGATCAAAAGCATCAGAAATGGTAGCCAATTGTTTTTCAAGATCTTCACCTTCTTCTCATTGGCTTTAGTAAATTTGGACAAAAATAAACATGACTTATAGGCCTTTCCACCTTCAGATAGAGAACCTTGAATATTCTTCATATAGGTGGCTAATAGAGCTTTATCATTTGCAATAATTTCTTTCAACCTACTAAATCTTTTTCCATCAAACTCCTTCCACACTTTAACCATGGATGATTTTTCAAGAGACTCAAAATGAGTACTTACATAATTTATGAGCTTCTTTAGTTCACTGGAAGGGGAACTAGACAGATCCTTAACATGAGTTGGCATAATTTTCTCCAGAAATCTAGATGTAAAATCCAAAATTTCATTATTCTCAATGTGGTACTTCAGCAATTCTTCTCTGGCTTTTGCCTGGGCAAAAGATGCAACTTTCATTTTCTAAATTGGGGACAAGGTGGATAGATCAATCGAGCCTTCAACTAATACAGGATCAAATTCTTCCTGTTGTTCCACCAGAAATTTCTTCACTGCCTCAACAATGTCTCTTGCTTCCACTGGAATTTCCTTAACTTGAACCTTTTCTTCTTCAACTTCTCATTCTTTAGTAAATGTTTCTTGATTGCCTTTAGGAGCTTCAACTTCTTCATTTGGAATCTCCTTTCCTTTAGCTAATACAACCTTAGGAGCTTCAGTCTCCATAGGTACTTTTGTATTATCCACATTAGGAGGAATCTGAATATCCTCAGTATCTACATTCACCTCCTCATTTACCAGATCAGATACAACATCTTCAGCATTCACTTCTTCAACATTGATCTTGTTCTTTAACATAAATTCTTCCAGGATTTTCTTGGTTTCATCAGCAACAACATTAGTTTCACCGATCATAAGTTTGTTCACCCTTGTTTTGCTTTTAAATTCCTTCTTGGCTTTTTTTAGGAGTGACTTCATCTCCTCAATAGACATTTCGGGACATAAGAATGCAAGAATTCTCTTTCTCATATGCTCTTCTTCTTTCCTAGCATTTACTCTTCTCATCTCCAAAACCTCATACAGACTCTTAGGTAAACCAGACATAATTTCAACAAGAACTTCATTGAAAATATTCAGATGTTTTATTGTTGCCTCCTCAAGAATTATTTTTCCTGATTCATCAAAAATTTCATACCATTTGTAGAGGGGCTTGATGTTTCCATCCTTGATAACAACATTCTCAACTTCTTCAACTATCATACCTAGTTTGCAATTTTTTCCTTCTTCTTTTCCTTTTCTTATTCATCGGAATATTTTCTCTTGGTTACCTTTGTAGCCTAAGTGTCGGTAGCCTTTATTTATTTCATACCTCCATTTGACTCAGTCTCCTCATCTTCTAAGATAGCTTCATAGGTTATTGTGCTCTTGTTCTTCTTCCTCTTATCGGAAGCCTTGTCTTGAGTTTGCATAGGACCTGGCTTAGCTGCAGGAGTGGATAGGGATGGAGAACTCCTTGTTGATCTAGTACGGGTAGAGGATGTTGCCAAACTAGCAGACTCAGTTCTTGCTAGCTCTTTTCCTACTTTAGCTTCATCTCTGACCCTTCAGGCTTCTTTCAATGCTTCTACAGATATACCCATTCTTTCTACAATGACTTCCACTTCTTTTCTTACTCTTCTGACAAGATTAGGCTTCTTTAGCTATTCATACACTTGCATATCTTTTTTAGCATAGGTTCCAAACCTCTCTTTTATCGGATCTAGAGGCTTGCTCAAAAAATGTTCTACATACATCTCCAAGATGTTCTCCTTGACTTAATATCCCATAGGAATAATCCATATCATTCTAGGATCAATGGCTTCCATTAGGCATTGATCAATATCTACCATGAAATAGATTGTATCTTTGTACTTCTCTACAATTGAAGTAGGAATTCTTTCTCTCGCATGCATCATACTCTAAAAAATTTTGAAGTACCCCCAGAGAGCAGTTTTTTTGGTCTGACTATCACCAATTCCATACAATATATCTCTTATTTGAACAACTATAGGCTGATTACTTTGTCAATGAACTTTTCTAACACCCAAAACCTCACTCATGAAATAAAAGAACAAACACAACAACAAATTACCATATTTAAAAAATTTCTTCTTATCTTTCTTAATCTTACCCAAATTCTCTATTAGCTGACTTCTAAGGAGCTCAAACAAGTCACAATCTACATTTTTTTTTACCATTTGATAGGCTACATAAATGGTCATACTTGATACTGAATTATTTTGGCTAGAGTGGTATACCTTGTAGTCAATGACCATTGATGCAAATTTCATATCCACTGCAACAATATCTTCGATTGTCATTGCCCTTATATCAAATTTTGCACCTGTTGCATCAGTAACCATCTGATTCTTTACAAATTTCAAGATTGGTAGTCCACTAGAGGAATTTAGACTTGTGACAATGCTTATAGCCTCTTTCATAATCTTAAAAGGTATATTCAACCACATGAACTCAGCATGAACTTGGCTCCAAATATATCGCACCCATTTGCTTTCCTCAAATATGGGGAATTTCACAAACTGTGTGAACCTCTTCTCTTCTAGGGTTTTGTATTCCGGCTTAATAGTGAAGTCCTCTCCAATTATATGGTTGGAATACAAATTCAACATTTGTGAGCTCCCTAACTCTTCAATATTAGCATGAATGTAATCCCTAATGTCTTTAGTATGCAAGACACCATACGATATAGACAAAAACACACCTAGGGGCTCAGTCTCAATAGACTTAAAAGGATTCCACTTGAACTTCGGAGGGGGTCTATCCTTGACTTCAACTACCAATGGAGTGGCCATTTTTACAAATTCACAAATTCATAGGTTTTTTGGATAAATACCTTTTCGTCGGATCAAAGTTTGATCTTTGAATCTTCTTCACTCTTGAATCTCACCGCAATTTAGCAAAGTTCTCCCTAGAGCTCTCCAAACTTCCAAAATGTAAAGTGCAAATGAAGGATAAAAATGAACTTTTATCATTCGCACACCTAACCCTTTTTGTCACAATAAATGCTTTTACCCTAACTCATCTGGTTACCCTGTTTCCATGCACTGTGATAGATAATTCTTCTGTGGATCTCCAATATTGTATAATACTTTCTCCAATTGGTTGAACAACATCTAAAAAACATCTATGCACTTACTAGACTTATCCACATTCCGGTGTCAATTATTGGCAGGGGGTTAAGAGATTTTCTTGACAACCCCCCTAGGCCAAAGGCCTAAAACTAATTCTTGGAGGAATTACCAGAAGCAAATTCTGGTACTAGAACATTTCCTTCAATAGATGGATTCTTCTTCATCCATTTCTTCTACATTTTCCTCCTGATCACATCCGTAGTGACTTTACCTTTTCCCTTAACATCTTGCTACATGTTTTGTTTTACCAGACCTCTTCTGCTGCAATAGAATCTAGCAGTGTGGCCAATTTTTTGCAGTTGTAACACATAACATTTCTCTATCCAAACCTATTGTTCCACTGATTTTTCCTTGATTTGCATTGGTTAGCAATATGCCCAAGTCTATTGCATGCATAGCATTTGACATCTATATTAAAGTTGTTCATCACATTTCTACATTCATTTGACTTATGACCAAACTTATTACAATTAAAGCACTGACCTAAGAATGATAGTCCACTTGGATTCATTCTGATTCTACACTTTGAAGCCATATGACCAAATTTATTGCAAGTAAAACAATAACCATTGAATCTTTGAATATTTTGTTGTCTTACCGGATTCCTTCTAGTTCCATTCATCTTATTTCCTTTCCTGAATCTCCCTTGTCCAGATCTGGAACTTTCTCCTTCTTCATAGCCAACACCTCACTTGTCACCACTAGTCCTTTGAACTTTAATCAGTTCATCAAGCTTGGCTAAGCTAGCTTTGAATTTCTCCTTGTGCTCATTTGTAGCAGTAAGTTCATTTCTAAGATCATCAAGTTTTTTTTCAAGCACTTCCTCATTGTTTTTAGATTGTTCCAATTCATTGTCCAATCAGTTGCATTCTTCATATTTTTATTTTAAGGATTGAGCAAGCTTTTCTTCATTCTTCCTTCTATCTTCAATCTCCTTGGTCATTCTCATCATGATAGATTCCATCTCACGCTTCAGGGAAACATTTTCTCTGGAGAACTTTTTACATTCTTTTATTTTCTCCTTCAAGGCATGACTCAGTTGTTCATCTTCCATGCTTCTATTCTTCTGCTTAAGCTGATCACATAATTCCTTTCTTTTCTCCCTTGATTCATTGATTTTGTCTTTCAATGACTAAATGAATTTCTTTGCATTCTTAAGACTTTCTTGCAATTCCCAGTTCTTAGATTTTGATTGGTCAAGATCATCGAATGCCACCAAAAGTTATTGTTGAAGACTTCTTGTATCCATTGAAAACACTTTCCAAGATCTCCCCAAGCTGTTAGATTTCTTTCGAGGAACTAACTTTGATACCAATTGTTGGAAACAAGCAACACTGAGAGGGGGGTGAATTAGTGTTCTACAAAAATTAAATTTATTATTCTGATCTTTAACCCACTTAAAACACACAACCAAAAGAAATATGCATGAACATAAAGCAAACGACCACAACACCATAACACAAGGATTTTTACATGGAAACCTTGTTAGGGGAAAAACCACGGTGGATGGCCAATCCACAATATGATATGAGTATACTCAAAAGGAAGATTACAATGTGGGAATGCACTTGCATTCAGGTGCACTGCCTAGAGCTCACTACTCAAAATAGAAAGGAAAACTACCTTACAAAGATTTGCATTAGATCCAAAAGAATGAACTGAGAGAGTAGCATCTACAAATTCTTAATTACAATTCTGGTTAGGCTCAGTAGTTGATCTTATGTCCTTCTGACTGATTATGCACTTCTGCTCTTCTCTTCTCTAACTCACATCACAAAATATTTAATGCACAAGTGAAACTTTGTATTATCGCTCAATCACCCTTCTAATATTTGTAACACACATTGACACACCTTATTCACACACCAAAAGGATATAATTGATCATTTATATATATCCGTGACTAAGAATTTAATTGCAACATGTTGGCTTCAATAAAACTTAAAAATATTTACAACTGATGGCTGAAATCATGAATAATATTCAATGCACATCCACAACGGTCGGCCACAACTTAGCTTGGACCTAAATCAAAATTCTCAAACACAAAAACATTTGAGTAAACACTCCTCAAATGTCTGTGACACGTTATATCAACTGGGTCGGCCACCAAACACTGATGAACAAAAAGATATCCAACCAGATATCCAAAATTGCACACAACTTGATACAAGGCACTAAGATTTTTGGATAACACAATACATACATTGATCAACCTCCCATGAGATCCATAACTCAAAATAACAACAGAAAATTTGCATGTGAATCGATGAACACAAAACTGTCGGATGCTTTGTTCTTCCTTGTTTGTCTTCAATTTGTCTGCTAGTATGAGCAAATTATTACATGCATATCCAATCACTGACTAGGGTTGCCATCAATGACAACACCAAAAAATATTTGTAGTGTCTCTTGCCAACAATATTTGAAAGCAAGCACCTGAAGACAAAGTGCTCGCAACATATAGAAAATTCATGTCTAAGATTATTGATGATTGTGATATAGGTGCACAAGAAACATGCCATATGTTGCAAAATATTCCCCTTGTTTTTTGCAATCGTGAATTTATGGCACTTAATGTTGGGAAAAAAAATTCAACTAAATTAGGACAAACCCAAACAAAAATACATTGCAACTGAGTTACCTCCAATTATACACACAACGTCCTCAAATGGAGACAATAAAACTACTTGAATTTACATGATCATTCTTGTTCTCATCAAGTCGTAAACACTACAAGTGGAAAGAAAGGAAATAGAAGGAAATTATCAGTGTCTTCCCCCAATTTTCTTCTATTCCAAAGGAGGATTTAAAACATTTTGAGACATTTTGTTGTAGCAAACTACTTCTTTACAAGAAATTTTGTAACATTGTCTCAAACATCGGTATCGAGAAAGAGACAATTGTTGCAAATTGGAAGGAGATGAATATACTTAAATATTATGTGTGGCATATTGACCATGTAACTGATGAAAAAGTAAATCAAGAAGCAGAGGAAATAGAGAATGAAAATAATATAGCAAATACAATACAATTGAATGAATGGGAGGTATTATCACAATTGGGTCTTGGTACTAGTGGAAATATTAATTCCCTTGATATGCTTGGAAAACGTGACTTTGAAAATTGCAACAAGTGGAAGGAGTTACAATACCTCAATCTTTACATGAAACTACAAAGTATTTCGTAAGCACAAACAAGGTGAACCAACATGACATCCCAACACCATTTGAGTTAACAACCTCTCATATCCACTCTCTCCCAAACAACAAATCACTCTTAGTTTTGGACCATTGTAGTGCTTTTCAATTCAATAAACCCTTACACATGATCATACAAGGCACAATAGGAACAAGGAAATCCATTAAATACTCCCTTTCCAGTTTAGTACTGCAACAAAATATCCCCTCCTTGTTTTTTCTCCTACATGAATCACAACATTCAACATACATCCTATACTATTCATTCATCCCTGAAGATTCTAGTCAAGGAAATTCAGCCATTGAAGGTTCAATCACTTGCAATGTTTCAATAGACCATGAGACACATAAAATACCACCTAATTGATGAGATGAGCTTTATAGGCCCAAAATTACGCTTGAAAATTGATACTAGGATACGCGAGGCTTTCTCCCACCAACACACTTGTGCTTCAGTGGAACATTTATCATTCTTGTAAATGACTTTGCAAAACTACCTCTTGTTATGGACAAACCTATCTATGCCTCCCACACATATGTGAAAGCCCTATGGGAACTATTCACTATTATTGTCACACTAGAAAGAATATTCTGACAACATGGGGACACTCAAGCTCAAATTGACTTCTGAAGAATTCTAGAAAACACAATGCTATCAAACAATGAAATTTTTTTTTTGACCAAGCAATGCACCTATTTCTAACAAATGACTTAGTTGGAACACACAACAAAAAAGTGATGCAACTGTTAAATCTTCCTATTGCACTTAGTATTGCAATAAAAACAAACACAAAATCAAACATCAACAATGATGTGGACCACCTTCCCCATGAACTCCTGCTATGTAGGGTCCAATGCATCATGCTTACTACAAACCTATGGATTTGGGAAAGCCTTGTAAGTAGTTCTCTTGGAGAGGTTTTAGATATTGTATACACAAAAAGCTCTAAACCACCTGATTTACCATTATATGTAGTAGTAAAATTTGATACTTATAATGAACCACCTTGGAACATACATGCTCCAACAACTATTCCAACATCACCTATATCTCTAGGTGCTCACAGATAGTTACCACTATATATGGAATGGGAAATTAGAATGCATAAATCCCAAGGATTAACAATTGAAAGAGCAATAATCGATATAGCTAAAACAGAAAGACAGGGATTGACTTTTACAACTATATCTAGAGTTAAATCAATACATGGACTTAGGATAGATCCATCATTTTCCTTCAATCGATACTTAAGAATGAAAAATAATCCATACACAATTATCATGAAAAAATAAGAGCTCCAACTACATCTTCTCTCATTATGATGAGTATAGTTACACATACATAAAAACACCTCTCTCAATAAACTGTATTTGTTTAATTGTCTCCTTACCATATTCATATAATACATATTATTGTTTCTATATGTATATCGCATTTGCAATCACATGCAGGTGGATGTTCCACATTTGTATACTCCTGTAATGGTTTCTTCAATCAGAAGAATTTATTCCAAAGTATGATGAACACCTTTCACCAAATTCTAGCAATGATCATTTCCAAGACATATAGACATCCCGCCAACTCATGGTTGTAGATATTGAATGATTCCACAACTCAACACTTGATCCAAATCCACTTCAAAATCAATAGAATATTGAGCCAATTCTCATGCCTAATGAAGAAATCAAACAACCCTTTGCAAAAAATCCATCCTTTCAAATTGATCCATGTCAAGAACATGAACCAAAGCATATTGAAGACAATACCATGCAGAATCAAGATCAAGATCCATATCTCCAGTATACTACCATGATCTAATGGGAATTATCCAATCCATACAAGATGACACAAATGATGATCATAGCCATATATCACCTATTGCTCCATTTACCCATGAGATGCTTACTCCTAATGTACACGTAGATGATCTTCAAAAATAAAATTCTCCTACTCTAAACATCATTATCAATGAGCAAGAGTTTTCTACTCTTAAATTCCTAGTGATAGATCAAAGCAAAGAAGAATTTATGGTATTTCATATTAACTTTTTCTAGTGAAAACATCAACATAGGGAGAATGTAGAGTCCTTATGATAAACCTCTATCAATGCTACAACTATTCATAACTTCATTCATCATTCACGCATCATCCCATGCACAAATTGTGCCCAACCACATGAGAACAAGGTATATCAAAGAAAGGAACAAATGATTGAGGTAAAATAATCATTGAAGAAAAATGGACAAATAAAATTCAAATGGATACCAAAAAATACAAAACAAAATCATCCCTCTCAACCTCCATTAGTCAAAGAAACTATGGGGAAAAAATCAAGAAGGGAAGTTCATCCATCAAAAAATTCCAAAAGTGCACAAAAAAGCTTCAAGAGCGACCTACAAGATATATTAAAAAATTTGTCCCAACCGGATCTCCATATCCACCTACCATTGCTCATCCTCCCAAGTTTGGAAAAAAAAGATCCAAACAATCAACCAATCAATCTACATCTCATATCTCTCAACGTACACCACCATCAACTTTGACATCCATGATATCCAACTCTTGCATTAACCGTGTGTTGAAAACTCTATCATAATGATTCTAATGGTTCCCTACCATGATGTGCGCATCTAGATGAGGTTAACTTTGATATTTGCAAAGAAAAAAAGACAATTCAAGAAACAAAACAAAAAAAATACACAAGAAAAAATTGTCCTTTACTAAGAACCACTATAGTGGCACTTTAGGCAGGTACCATGATGGAAACTTGGAAAAAAGGTGTCATGTGTATAATCAAACATCTACGCGCACCAAATCAGGTAGAAGCTTCTTACCCCATCCATAATAAATCCATTCATATGTGAACCATCTATCAAATCCATGTTCACCCATCATCGTCCATATTCCAAATCATCTTGATCTTGGTCAACATTTAGTGTACACTTGACACTTTCTTATGGTAAATATCTTGACATGGGACATTATCATTCACCGTACCCACCATTATCTGAGCCATCAACTATTATCCAAATGACCATCCACAATCGAAATTGGTTATCTTACCACAACATAATCCCTACCATCCTTTGCATTCCTAACATATCCATCCATCCATTCATTTAGCCATGTATCCACCCATTACATTCCATACACTGCAACAAACTAGGGGCAAATACTTACATCTTGATTCAAGAAAACATCATGATCTATATCCATCAACTCATAATATAAATTAGTATTTGTCTATTTAGAGGATTATGCCATCTTAGTTTAGACATACATATATTATTTTCATAGAATAAAGGAGTATGCAAAACATGCCAAAGGTGTTATCTATATATTACAAACATTTTGTATTTAATTCAAACAAAATTGTATATATTTGGGAGTATGCAAAACATGACAAAGGTGTTCTCTATATATTACTGACATTTTCTATATAATTCAAACAAGATGGAATAAACAAATTGTATGTTTACTTCTTTATTCTGTGAAAGAGATGGTTATACACCCATTATCTTTTGGTAATGTCTATTTTTCAATGTAAGATTAAAACTTTGTTTGTTATGGTACTAGTTTCTTGTTGTATCTCCAGATATGTATTACATCCATTTTGTAAAAATATACAAACAATATTATACAAGTGCTAAACTGCACGTCACTCCCATTCTTACTTCTCTATATTTTTCTATCAATGTAACCCTTGCACCCCTTTTGGTGCAAGTGCTAGTTGTAAATCCAATCAAATTAGTGAAACTTTTGTTGATGAAAATAAAGATATCACTTTTCTATTTATTTTATTGCACATCTAAAATTTTCTAGTGTAATTAATTCAATATTAGGGATGTATGGTTGGACAATCCTTCTTTAGATTCTTCACCCATGAAGGTTATATTAGGAGTGATAGCCCAACAATAGAAAACTTTTGTGTTTGTGACCCTATAAGTGATCAATAAGAGAGGTAGCTCACAAAGATGTTTTTTGCATGTGTTACACTAGAGGTTATCGATATGAGGAATATCTTATAAGATATATTCTAATGATGCAATGTTAGATTAATCTTGTTGAAAAATTATAAAATTTTGATAGGACTAGTTGATAGTATCCTTGCAATCCTATGTGTAATATTGATATTTCCAACAGGGTAAAAGCACAAACCTGTGTCACACTTTATAAAGGAATCAGCCAACAACAAAAAATTCTGAATTTCAACCACATAAAAGTGGTCTTTATGTTTTGAATTTCAAAATGGTGTAAATTAATGAAATGTATAACTTTTGATGAAGTTTAATCCTATAATTTTTTAATTTAAAAAAAAAATTGTTTCCATTATATTTTTATCAATTTAAGGACAGATTTTGGAATGCTGAAAATTTTCAGAAAATGGTGACTTCACGAGCCATCAAGAAACAAATTGAAAAGAAAACTTCATTTCTCCCTAAATTTTTTTTCTCCAAATAGGTAACTTCAATATCTTGTGCATGGAAAAATAAAATAAAATTTTGATGTATATTTTTCTCATAATAACGTTTTAAAGTCAGACTTGTCAGAATTTGACAGTTTTCATGGGTTGTCAACTATTGTCAATTTTTTTAAATCATTTTCAAAAAAAAAATTATACCCTTTTGAAGAAGAGTCTCCTCTTGTGCCCCATATAATTTTTTTAAAAAAATTAATATGTTTTACTATTTAAAAAAAAAAATTAATCAGCCTCTTTTTTTAATTTTAACAACCTACTTGCATTATTTTAAAAATAAAATATATTAAAATAATCATAATATTAAAATTTTTATATATTTGGATTCACTACTTCGAGATCTACTAAAGGGTATTTTTCCTTTTTGCAGAAAAATCATTCTAACTAGAGAAATACTCTGCCAAAGTTGAATGTTTCAGAAAATTATGAAAAAGGGTGAGTTGGCTGCCAAGTAGGATGCCAACTAGACATGCTCGGCCAAGTATGTTTTGGTTGAGCATGTTTTGGCCAAAACATACTCGACTGAAAATTGCTTGATATTTTCAAGCTATATATAACAAATACACTCACTATTTTCATGTTTTTGGCCGGACGTATTCAGCTGAGTGACTTTTAGCTGAAACCTCTTCAACCAAAAAGGTACCTACCACGCCGGTTCTGAATGGTTTCAACTGAAAGCCACTCGGCCAAATATCTTCCCACCAAAAATAGTTCACTGAGAACTATTTATTTGGCCGAAAGTGTTACACACTATTGTGCTTTTACCCAACAATCTTTAATGAGAACTTGGGAGTTACCTTTGTGGGAGTATAATATATTGTTATAATGGGCAAGGTCCACGTTAGTTGGGCTCTCTATTATGAAGCTCTATACTATAGAATGTGAGCCCATCTTGTATCATGGGTCAAAGATAATATCATAATTAATTTCTATGTTCATTGTTATCATAATTACACATTGGTTATTGGTTTTTAACAATGGAACATGGTTTTGGTAAATGTGGATTTGAGAAACTAATTATATTTTTTTCTTCTCACTTCTTTATAAATTTGATGAATTTGATAGAGGTTTTATGGGCTATTTATAAGTTGAATACTATTATGTTGTTATAATATTAGTAGACTAAACAACTAGATGAATCATATTGGTGTAACATATTATTTATGATAAATACATGATTGTTTTGATTATAAGGGAAAAATAGGTTTTGAAGGGACCTGAAACCCTTTACAACTTTAGGTACAAAATGTTGCTCAAAAGATACAACACTAGATAGTCAATAGCATCTGAAAACCAAAAAATCGCAAAAGATACAAACAACTACTCCAAAGATAAACAAAGAAGAACAACAACCAAACAACATCAAGCAACAGTGGGAAGAGCAGAGCTAAACCACACGTGCAACCTTTCAACCACCATGAACAAACTTAACAAGGGACTAAGAGGAATTATTATGCTTAGGGAGACCTCTCTTCCTTCTTTGCACAACCATCCAAGAAAGATCGCCCTTCAAAGGATTAGAGCAAGGGGAAGTCGGAGGACAAGCCACCAAAGGAAAAAAAGGAAGAGAACTAGGAGTGTCACTCCCACAACCAACAATAGCAACAAGAGATGTAGATAAACTAGTAGACACAGTAACAACAACAAAATCATTAGCAACAACAGTAGCAACCTCACTATTCACAACAACAATTGTAGACAAACCAACCGCATTTGTAGCAACTGCAGACAAACCAACAACTACAAAAGAACCAACAACACCAACAACATTAACAGAACCAGAAGCCCCAACAACAACTACAAAAGACCCAGGAGGAGCAACAACAACAACAGATGACAACTACAAACCATTAGTAGAATAAGCCATGAATTTAGGGGCCAAGTCATCATCCCCAAAATCATCATAAGATTCACCCATAGTAAGATGCTCACAAAGAGAATCTTTCCACCAAGTAGCATAACTTTGATGAGATTTCTAACAGTTTGCAACCAAATGACCTATAGAAAAGAATCTCCTACAATGGAAACGAATACCTTTATAATCAAGAATCTAAGACCATGGTCTAGGTCCCCACCATCAAAATGACCTCACCAGGTAAATATTTTGAGGTATCAATGTCCACAAGAATGCAGGTGAAAGTAAGATGATCATAGATAAGAGAAGATGAATCAACCATAACAAACCTACCAATAGCATTTCCAATAGACTCAAAGCAAGAAGGAGTCCAAAACTAAAGAGGCAGATTAGGAAGTCTAACCCTAGTAGGAACAACACTAATAGATTCAGAAATAGGGTTGAAAGAAGGGAACCAAGGCCAAAGAGAAAGTGAGTGCTTTCCCCACAACCAACACCTCCTTCCAACACCCGAGCCCTATCCTTCTCAAATTGAAAAGCAGCCACAAAAAAACCCCTAGCCGAAGGATAGAGTTCAATCCTATCCTCAACAATAGGCCTCCAAGACTTCAAAAACCATTTGTGTAGATTTGGAAGGGAGGGACATAAACCATTAAATCTACAAATAAGAGTAGAACAAGGAAAATAATCTTCTTTATCCAACACCTCCTTCCCACAAACAATAGAAGGGGTAGAAGAAGAGCACCGTAAGGGTTTTCCCTTAAAAGAGGGAAGAGAAGAAGAAGGAATTTTACCACTAAACCCAACCACCTTAGCAAAGGACTGAGAAGTAGGGAATGAAAGAGGGAAATCCGCGTGCAGTGACCTAGACCCTAAAGGAGGAAAATCAGAAGCAACAAACCCACCTAGCAAAGGTCGTGAACTGTCAAGAGACACAGCCGAAGACAATGGAAGCCCAATAGCAAGTGATAAACCATCTGTAGACACTTGCGAGCCAATAGTACATGACCCAACAGTGGCCAAAATTGACCCAATAGAAGCCAATAGCACACCAAAAGTTGACAGCACACCAGAAGCCAATGGCGCACCAAAAGCCAACGATGTGCCATCCACAGAAAGCAAGAGGGTTTCAACAAAAAGTGAGATAGGCATTCTAGCAGAGAGTGGGAGAGTCATTTCAAAAAATCTTTTAGAGTGGGAGTAGAAAGCAAGAGGGTTTACTAGTCAATACATGATTGTTGTCTCTTTAATGATGAAGTTTTATTTTAAAAGGGTTTCTATATATATTTGGTGTTATGAATGTTTATTGATTTTAATTTACTTATATATGTTTCTATATGCTTCTTCGTATTAATTTAATAATTCACATGATAACTTAATTATCTAATTAGGTTTCTTCATTGTTTGTTTACACTTTGACTATAGTGTTTTCTTCATAGATTGATTCCAACTATTAAAAGAAAATTATGATTACACTCATGAATTTAAAATCTTTGGCTCAACTAAAGCTATGTCTCTTACATGGAATTTTCTCTTTTCAAGAGGAAGGAGAAAATCACAGGAGTGATTTTGTACAAAATTATACTCAAAATAATTGTACTTGTCTACAAATGAGTAGCTTATTTTCCACCACTCTAGACTTGACTATAAAGTTGTGTGAACGTTACACAAAAGTGTCTCTCACCGTGTATTATATGTAAGTAGATATCACTAATCATAAATAACGGTGAAAAGATAGAGGTAGAGGTTGCAAAGGAAGCATATGATTAGCTTGTCCTCAATGTGATTTCAAACTATTTTAAATTTCTATATTTCCAAGGTAGAGGTGGAGGCCCCTCACATGATAGAGTGGGGGCACAATGTGACCCAAGCTTGGCATCGAGACCCTTGGATAGACCTCTAGTGGAGCATGTGATTGTTCCTTCCATTGTGAAGGAGAATTTCAAGGTGGGCACTTTAGACTCCATTTGCTCACTCACTCATAGCCTTATATAGTATGTAAGGCCTCTAGTAGAGGGTGATGTGGGTGAGTCTTCTAGGCCTCGAGTTCTAGTCCATTTTTGGCAATCTTCTGGTGTTGTTTACACTTATGATCCTAAGAATAGTCAAGATGCAGCCACGCAAGATACATTAGTTGTAGAGGGGATGGTTATTCAAAAGAATCTTTATTGAATGAAACATTTGAAATTGATACTAAGGTAAATTTCAACAAGTTCATTTAATTTTGTTTATTAAATTTTATTCTAAAATTTAAGAATAACTAAATTAGTAGAATGATTATGATGAAAATTCAGGGTCAAAGTGTTCATACTACTTGCAACATTCCCCTAAACCCTATTTCATGACATAGTCAAGTCCACAAGTATGTAACCAATAAAGAAATATAATTATTACATGTGAATAGTTGAACCTTATATGAATGATCTTCTCATAACTCACATTGGATGTTGAATAGTTTGATGGTGCATCTTCGACATCGACACCTCATTGTATTCGTCGTTGATGAAATTTCACCTAGGTAACCTTTATTCATTAATGGTGTTGTAAATTAATGTTAGGTAGGTTTGGTAATTGAACAATATTTGTTGTTTCATTTTCAGATTTTGACATTAAATACTCCTAATTTTTGTGCCACATTGGACCATGGTGTTGTTGCAACAATAGCAAGTTTTGCTCCCTTAACATAGGTATGGGATAGATTAGTGAATTTCACATTATATTTGTTCTTTTATCGGTCTATTATTGAAAATATTAATGATACTCAATATATAGATTAATTGTTATCTTGATGCTTGGTACATGGGCTTGTGACTCCAAATCATGAATGTACCCTTCTTGTGGATGAACATCTTGATTATTTGTATGTGATAAGTGATTATTTTGTTATATGTCATTTATATAATTCAATAAATATATATATGTGTGTGTGTGTGTGTGTGTTTGTAATATAGGGGGATTTGCTACTCACAAGTTCTCTTCATTCAGAGAGCCTCACGGGGCGAACTACCCTATACCACCTCAATGGAATAGTGGTGAGAGTTTCAGAATCCAAAAGAGCAGGTCACAAAGATTCTCTGGACAAACTGACAAGCTCTCAGCCAAAGGACGACAGCATAGAATATAGAGGACAGCGCGACACGTTGGCATTGCCTTGCATCCCAGAGGCGCACTAGCATCTCGTAGGGACCAGAAAGTGAGAATGTCTCAGAAAACAACAAAGAGAATGCTTCTATCCTAATTACTGAGAAGTAACAAAATGTAGGAAAATGATAGGACATGATAAAGTAACAAAAAGTGATAAAAATGAAATAAAGTAAAGTAGAGAAGATAAGGAGGAGAAGGAAATACTTATAAATGTGTGAGTGATGAAGCTTCTAGCTCGTGAGTGTCTTCAATACCTACATACAAGAGGGAGAGAGAAATTGTCGGGTGGCTATATAGGGGCCTACCTCAGTCAAACCCTGTTTTGGTGTTCCCACCTCCACGGATAGCCAAATAGATAGAGAGAAAAGTAGAAATGAAGTAAAGAGCACTAAAGCACTACAAAACAGTGTTATGCTACTCAACCAAGTAATAGAGGAGAGGAGTGAAAGCTTACCACCTCCACCAAGAGCACTCAAGGCTACTTGGGGGAGAAAATGAGAGGAACTCAAGCCTCTGCTGCAATGGTGTTTTGTTCACACTTGCTCTACTGAAGTGGTGGAGTGTTGATGTTGTTGTTGTGAAGTGTAAAGTGTTTGGAGATTGAAGAGATGGTGGAGAAGCTGCTTAGAGCTTGAGAAGAGCTTGTGAAGCTTGTGAATGAAGTGGAGAAGTTCTTACAAGATATATGAAGGGATGTGTAGAAGATGGTAGAAGATCTGAAGAGATGAAATGCTTGTTCAAGGAGTGAATATGAAGAAAAGATGAAGAGAAATGACCATATTTGGGTTGGTTGGCCAAGGAGGGCATTACAAATTGACCCCCAATGGGAAGTGTTACACCTCTAAAGGCTCCAGACGCGGGAATCTCTCGGGGATGTAAGTGCATCGCGCTGGCGTCCTCGACAGAAATGCCTCCACCAATGCTCAAAATAGGCACCAAATGTGATGCAAGCAGCGAGCTTAGGTGGAATTAAGCCTTTGAACTTGGTTTTCTAAGGTGGGTAAAGGAAAAAAGGGGAATTTGCATAAGTAGTGCAAATTCTCTCTTATACATTTTGCCCCCACTTTAGCAAGCACGAGTACTGATGAGTACTCAATAAAGTAGATCAAGAAGAGAGTAGGGTTAGAAAATTATACCTGAATCGTCGAGAAAGCATACCACAATCTGGTGAACCCGAGAGTACGGGATCAAAAGATGAATTCAATAATTTGTAAAACTATGAAGCTTAGGATGAAGAAGATGTATATCTTCGATCCGATATATACAAGAGAGAAAAGAAAGATAGAAATGAACAAAGCATGTGGTGAAAGCAAAACCCTCTCAGAAGTAGAATCCACACCACAAAGTAGGAGTGATAAAAGAAAACCTCGCTCGAGGAGGAGAACCCTTATCACCAAAAAGCACGTGGTGAAAGCAAAACAAGCTCAGGAGTAGAACCCACACCACAAAAGAGGTGATAAAAGCAAACCTCGCTCAAGGAGGAGAACCCATATCACCAAAAATCATGTGGTGAAAGAAAAACCCGCTCAGGAGTAGAACCCGCACCACAAAAGAGGTGATAAAAGAAAACCCCACTTAAGGAGGAGAACCTATATCACCTGGTAAGTATGTGAAGGGGCTCTACAAGTTCTCGGTCTTGCAGAGCAAGTAAGCAAATAGTCATGCAGACCATCGTCAAGTTGGAAGACTTTCAAAGGGCTCCCTCAAGAACCCGGTGTGAAAAAAAGAGGGGTCCACTCAAGGGACACGCTGTTTGAAAAGTGAGGTCTAGTTAGGCTGCCCCCAAGCTAGATGCCATAGAATTCATTTGAGAGGAAATGCTTTCAAAGAGGTCCCTCAGGAACCCTTCAAAAGAGAAAAGGGGTCCACTAAAGGGACGCTTCATTTGAAAGATATATATAGAGAGAGGGGGTCCTTAAGAAGGAAGTACATTTCCAAGATGAGTTATCACTGTCCCCAACATACAGGGGAGGAGAACCATGCAAAATACTTAGAACAGGATAGAGGTAAACCTCGATATCACTTGTCATGAAGAGAAAAGGCAGGTGTATTAATCAAATGATATTTTGATGGCACCTATATCATGAAGTTGTTGAATTTTATCTTTCAAGGCTTTACATTCACTAGTGGAATGGCCAGGCACTCGATGGTACACATAGAAAGAATGTTTTCCTTTATCATGTTTATGAAGTTTATTACATGTGGGAGAAGGAAGAGTGATTAAGTGAGCTTTTAGAAGCTGCAACAAAATACACTCATGCTTAGATAAAGAATGGGGAGAAGGAAGCAAACCTTTCTCTTGTGGAGAAAATTTTGACTGCTCACAAGGAGATATGGAGATAAAAGAAAAAGGAGGAGGATATCCATAGAGAGAGTTATTCTGGCAAGGGGGATCACACTCTCCTACAAGGTCACTATCAGCCTCTTTGACAGGACTACCAACATTAACCTCCTTAACAGAAGTGTGATCATCTTCCTCAAAAGGAGGATCAACACCAAGAACATTAAAATTTGCATTCACCTTTTTTTGTGGTATAGAAGAGTAATCATCTTTGATAGTGGGTGTGGATGATGTTGTCGGAAGGTCTAAGCAGATCGAGTCGACTTTATATTCCTGAACGAAGGAATTTGTAAAGTCTAAGGAACCCCATTCATCACCAAGACATGCATTCCTTTGAGAAGAGGTAGAAGGAGCACACTCAGGACTCCTTGCTTCATAAGGATCTTCTTTAGGGACATTTATCTCAAGAGTACCCTTTGTAGAAGGTACTATTGGAGTAAACATCGACACATTGGAAGATACTGAAGGAATAAGAGTAGGCACAATCGAAGTTCGACCAACAACTACCATCTCACATAAGTGCATAGCTTCAAGGTCAGCCTTGACTATGACTAGTTTATTGTTACAAATAAACTTAATAGATTTATGTAAGGTAGACGGGATTGCACCCATAGCATGAATTCATGGCCTACCAAGAAGAAGATTATAAGGTAACTTCCCTGCCATAACATATACAAGGGTGGGTACAGTAACGATTCTAAGCTGCAAAGGTAATACTATCGTACCTAGAGCTTGTTGCACAACATTATCGAACCCATGAATAACAACAAAAGAAGTATTAAGAGAAGACGAGTCAACATTAATATTAGAAAATAGATCAATGCTACATACATTAAGTGTTGAACTAGCGTCAATGAGAGTATGTCTAATGCCAATCTTATTAATGTTAACTATGATCAATAAAGGGTCTGCTTGCTTATGTACTTCTAGAGGCAGGAGTTCCTATAGATAGAACGTAATATTCGACGAATCTGCATGAATATACACCATCAACGTATCAGCATCTGCCGACGTAATGGAAGAAGGAAAGATGATCTTTTGTAAGGCTTCCTGAAGCATACCTTGGTAAACTGGAGCAAACTGAAGCAAGTCCCACAGTGAGATCTTATCCGGAGTAACCCGAGGTTGCTCGACAAGATCATAATCACTAAGTGCTTTAGTCGCAAGTTTAGGTGTTTGAGGAAGGCTTGGTTTTTTATTCGTTCTATTCTCATAAGTATGGGCTACCACTCTATAAGAGGGAGCCATAGGAATAGTAGGAGGGTCACCATCAAATGGAACACCATCAGTAGAACAAAACCTCTTAGGAGAAGGACTAGCTAGAGTCACATAAATGACCAATCTCTTAGGCCTTTGAGGGGCAATAGAGACATAGACTACATTTACAGAATCATCACAGCTAGTAGAATAATTATTTGAATGCATATTCTCAACATCAATCCAGACATGATCAAATGTGGAATAATTATTTGAAGAGACATTCTCAACATCGATCCAGGGAGAATCATATGTGGAAGGAGGCTCATCATTTGCTAATGCATCATCTCTAGAAGAGAGTGCATTGGAACAAAGGGTAGATCCATCATTCACAAATGCATCATCTCTAGAAGAGAGTGCATTGGAATGAAGGGTAGATCCATCATTCACAAATGCATCATCTCTCGGAGAGAGTGCATTGGAATGAATAGTAGGTAGAGTAACATTAAGAAAGGTATCAATGATTTCTTCTTCTTGCAACAAAATATCCTCTAAAGCTAGAGGAATTTTGTGAGAAGGATCAAAGATACTAAGTGACATAGGCAAAGCCAAGTCACCATCACATGAATTAAATGGAACATCATTAACATTTTGAAAAAAACTAGATACTGAGCTAATAAAAGATATTAAATCCATTACAATTTTTTTATCATTTTTTGTGTTCTAGTAATTCGCATTTTCAGAGGTCTCTGGAGCAGAATTTGGGGTCGGAACTTGCGCCGGTCCCTAAAATTTAACTACCAAAGGAATTTTTTTTAGGGACTAAACAAGTTATCTAGGAGACCTTTCCAATAGTCCAAACGGTTCTGAATTCTGAGCACCGAGTCAAAAGTTATGACCCCACCAAGTAGGGGTAAATAAATTCCTAGTTTTTTGAAGAACATTGTTCTTCACGTCGGTTCACCAAAATGTAATCTAGGGGGATTCGCTACTCACGATTTCTCTTCATTCAAAGAGCCTCATGGGGTGAACTTCCCTATACCACCTTAATGAAACAGCAGTGAGAGTTTTAGAATCCGAAAGAGCAGGTCATAGAGATTCTCTGGAGAAATTGACAAGCTCTCGACCAAAGGACGACAGTGCAAAATATAGACGACAACAAGACACGTTGGTGTCCTAGAGGTGTGTTGGCATCTCATAGGGACTAGAAAGCGAGAATGTCTTAGAAAACAACAAAGTGAATGCTTCTATCCTAATTACTAAGAACTAACAAAATGTAGGAAAATGACAGGACATGATAAAGTAATAGAAAATGATAGAAATGAAATAAAGTAAAGTAGAGAAGACAAGGAGGAGAAGGAAATACTTATGACTGTGTGAGCAATGAAGCTTCCAGCTCGTGAGTGTCTTCAATACCTTCACACAAGAGGGAGAGAGAAATTGTTGGGTGGCTGTATAGGGGGCTGCCTCAGTCAGACCTTGTTTTGGTGTTCCCACCTCCACGAACAGCCAGATAGATAGAGAGAAAAGTAGAAATGAAGTAAAGAGCGCTAAAGCACTACAAATCAGTGTTATGCTACTCAACCAAGTAATAAAGGAGAGGATTGAATGCTTACCACCTCCACCAAGAGCACTCAAGGCTTCTTGGGGGAGAAAATGAGAGGAACTCAAGCCTCTGTTGCAATGGTGTTTTGTTCACACTTGCTCTACTAAAGTGGTGGAGTGTTGATGTTGCTGCTATGAAGTGTAAAGTGTTTGGAGATTGAAGAGATGGTGGAAAAGTTGCTTAGAGCTTGAGAAGCTTGTGAATGAAGTGGAGAAATTCTTAGAAGATATGTGAAGGGATGTGTAGAAGATGGAAGAAGATCTGAAGAGATGAAATGCTTGTTCAAGGAGTGAATATGAAGAAAAAATGAAGAGAAACGGCCATATTTGGGTTGGTCGGCCAAGGAGGGAATTACAAATCAACCCCCAATGGGAAGTGTAACGCCTCTGTAGGCTCTAGACACGAGAATCTCTTAGGGACGTAAGCATGTCGTGTAGATGTCTACGTGTCGTGAGGGCATCCTCGACAGAAACGCCTCACCGACGCTCAAAACAGCACCAAGTGTGAAGTAAGCAGTGGGCTTAGGTGGAATTAAGCCTCTGAACTTGGTTTCTAAGGTGGGTAAAGGAAAAAAGGGGAGTTTGCATAAGGGGTGCAAATTCTCTCTTATACATAATGTATATACTTTTATTGTATTGGATGGATGTCCAAAGAAGTGTAGAGAGGAGGACAAGTGAGCACACTTGAAAGACACCAACATCATATGCATCTCCATCCAGTTGATAGGCAAAGGCAGCTCATGATCTATTTCCTTCCCCTAGTGGGAAATGACTGCATTAGGGTCCTTTGTTGTATGTTTATGTGGCATTTTGAACATATGTTTTATATTATGGATGTGTGACATTTTATTTCCATATGGATTTTTTGCAAGCCTATATGACTTTATTGGATATATTTTATACTTTTATCGACATATGACATTTTATGGCCTCATGGATTTTTAATTAATGCAAATAATTTTTACCAATGTTATCCATATTTGTACTACAAATGATTAATTGAATAAATGAATAATTAAAGTAATAAGATATTTCTAGCCTTTAAATAGTTTTTCATGTTCCTCCATACATGTGCTAACTATATTTTGAGCAAAAAATGCACATGTTTGTGGTATTCTTTTTATCCTTATTACTTGTCATCAAATCTTAGAAAATTTATTTATAAATAATTTCCATGTTTTGCAACCTCTATTTATTTCCAACTCACCCAATGGTTCTCTACTACTATCACTTATCTAATATAGGGATTAAATTCTAACCTTCCACCATATATAACTTTGTTTTTGCCAAGAACCTACTCCATCATTTTTCATTGTTGTCCATTTACTAATGGATATTTTTAACCTATTATGGCTCCCATTTTGTTTCCAAACATGGTCACCAATCATACCTCAACCTCCTCACCATTTATTGCATTACACATGGAATGCTTGCTCTACCTTGGCCCTCCTCCACCTTCTAATACTCCGCATCACCTTCTTGTAGTTGTTTGAGCTATTTTAAATGCCATTTGTGGACCTTATAAACATGTAAACAACTCAATACACATCGATGTAGCCAACACTCTCTCATGTAGCATCTGCAAACTCTTATGATGTTCATGTCAGAAACACATATACTATGTCACTTCTTCCCTTTCACTTCTATGACCTCTTCTCATTTAACCACCACTATTTTGTCAATAACCCCATACCCTCTATTATACAATATCAATCCTCTATTTCTCTTGCAAATCTTACTCACCACACAAGCACTCCCATAATGCTTCTTTGTTCCATGTACAACTGCACTACCATCATTTGAACACTTCATGACTCCCAATCACCTTGTAACATCATCCTCATTTTATTGTCTAATCTTATAACCTTACTCCTATAAATATGCCTACTCAAGCACCTTATCTCCTTTTGCAACAATTTCTCATCACTCTTTTAGTAAACTCTAATTGTTGTGATTAGCCTCTCCTTATACTCTAAATCCCTACTATTGCAAGTGAGTGAATAGTGACCCTCTCCTTTGATGGGGCTTTTGTAGTTGCAAGTAACCACTTTTTCTACAATGCCTTTGAATTATGGTGACCCCTTTGCTACTGACTGCAAGTGAAAACCTATAATGGTTGCAAGTGCATGAACTCCTTCAATTGATCTATTCCATACCTACAATACACACCAACTATCAAGACTTGAGATGCTATTACATTATAGTTTTGTAAATGCTATTGATTTGCATAATTTGATGAAAGTATTAATGAAAAATTGACATCAATCTATTATTCATAAGTATTTTCATTTGTAATTTGAATTTTTTTTTGGTTGATCTAAGAACTATCGATTGGCATGTAAAAGTTTTGTATTGTACATTCCCTATTTTTATAGGGAAAACTTTTGTGGCGTGCTTATTCTTCTATGGAATCTTCATGTTACGGGTAAAAATCTCTATAACGTAGTAGGCATTAAACGACTTTTGGAAAGGTGTGGTTTCCACTCTTTCCATGATTAGTGTTTGTACTTTTATCAAGAAATCATTTAAATCTATCAGATGTATCTGGAAAGACTGAGTTAACTGACTTGGAATGCAAGCATTATCTATGGTTGGCCAGGTTTGCAATCCATCTGACATTCCCTCTGTTGGTTGTTAAAGGCATATAAATCTCTGTGTATGTGCTGTAAACAAGTTGAGGGATCAGTGGAAGATGTTGCAAGAGATCCTCTGTATATAGTGACTATACTTCTGGTAATGAAAATCCAAAATACTATTGCCTAGTTGTGGTTATAACAAAGAGCAGATTAAGAAATGACTAAGTAGGCAAAGAAAGACCTTAAGTTCTCGAAGCTTCCCAGAAACTACGTAGGTACAAGACGATATATTAATTATTTGGAATAATAGGTTGAAGAGATTCGGTGGTAGTCATTCACTTTTTAAATGTTATATAAATTTGGGTAGATGATAAACCAGTTCTCCAGTGTACCTATTTTGGTTTTACTGCATAACAAGATTTCCCTTTCATTGACTTATTTAAATATTTCTGCAGTGTACCCATGGTTTTGCTGCAACATCTTTCATTAATTATTTAGTTTGATTCTGTTTTGGCTGTTATTATAAAACAGATTCTTAATCTGTGTGCTTCCTTTGATTCTGTTTCTTTCTGTCATATTTCGCGTGAATGGAATGCGGATTGTTTGGTTAAATGGGCTTCTGAACATTTGCATTTTTGGAATATTGTGGACAGAGGCCAATTACCCCCCCATTTGTCACAAAAGTTGGACCAATTAGTAGAGATTGATAGGGATATGTAATTCCCTTGCTTTGTACTGCGCTTTTTTGGATTGAATAAATTTTTAACCCTCTTTTAGTTTAATTACTAATGTCTTTTTATGTCTTTATAAAGCGTAAGTTAAACATATTGTTTAAAAGACTTTAGTGAGATGGAGAATGGAATGAAGAAGCAATTAGATTGGCAATCTGTGAAGTTTTATTATTAAATTGTTTTTATAAGTTTGTTTTTTTCTAAATCTTGTACTAAAAATATTTAATAAATTATTTCTTCTTAAAATATTTAAATATAATAATCATAAATTTTTTAAATTAAAATATTTATTGAACTAATTAAATTTTAAGTATTTACATTTTATTTTTTTTATTGATTTTTAGACGAGTTTCAAAATATCCAAAAACTAATATATAAGATGTGACAATTTGTAGATTGTCTAATTCAATATTTTGAATGCTTATACTAAACTAAAACAATTTTTATTTCTTTTTCACAATGAGAATTTTTTATTGAATAGATAGGAAATTTATTTTATTTTTAAGACTAACTCAATTTTATGTCTTATTGCAAAGTGTATCATCAAAAAACTAAATTATTATTGAAAATATGCATGCTATAAAATACAATTAATAATTTATCCAAGTTATTATGGTTAATAATTATTGTATTATGTGTGGGTATCTTTAGACATAATTATTAATGTTAGTAAAACAAAGTACTTTCAAAGCCACTTCTTTCTTATAAATGATACATAAGAGTGTCATCAAATGATTGATACATGTAAATATTTAAGATTGTTTTGGCTAAGTAAAGTTTATAATGGCTCTCTAAAAATGTAAATGCACAATGTATGAAAAGCTATAAATATCTTTCTCCTTGTTCTTAGCACTTTGTCAAGAAGGCTCGTGGAAAGATGCAACACATTTATGGATGAGATTGTCACAAAGTTCTAACCAACTTGATGTAGTTTATTCAATTATTTTCTAAAAATCTAGATTAGGCTCCTATGACAAAGCCCTAAATAGATGTTTTCCTATATCTGAAATCCTCTATTTATAATTATTTTATGCAATATTATTGTTAAAATTTATATTCAAAGTTCTAACCAACTTGATGTAGTTTATTCAATTATTTTCTAAAAATCTAGATTAGGCTCCTACGACAAAGCCCTAAATAGATGTTTTCTTATATCTGAAATCCTCTATTTATAATTATTTTATGCAATATTATTGTTAAAATTTAAATATAAATTTGAACATTTTTTTGTTAAATGGTTGTTGAAGGTTAAAAAGAGAAAATAATTCATTACCAAGTATGTAGGTCAATTAATGTAATAAAAAATATAATAACATAACACATTCCAATTGCACAATAATAGATTCTCATAATAAATAAGAATTACACATTCAAATGCATTCAAGAAGTAATGATAGATCTAACAATGTGTATAGAAATGAGTTACGATATAGGCTAGGATATATAAAGTTATTCTAAATGTAGATACACTACTCTAATTGTAAATACACTAGTCAACAAGAAAAAAGGCCAAAAAAATATAAAATCCACAAAGGGAATAAAATAGAATATAGAAAGTGCATGCAACACTAGTAAGTGAACCTACACTACTTAGGTTGTACATTTACTATAGAGTGGGGCACTTGCACTAAATCAAATTCTAAGTCTTTTGACTATACATGCACTATTCCAAGGTATGCATGTACTAAAGGGATTGTAGATGTGCTACTTTGCAAATTGCTTGTGTTGAATGCTAGAAGGATTTGGGATTTTACGTGTTTGGATTTCATATACACCATGGGTTTTTTTTAATCAGCTATTTGATCGTTTGAATGCATTGTTCAATAGCATATATGCACCAAACTATTGATGATGAGAGTTATGTGATAAAATCTATAAAAATCCTTCACAAAACACTAAAAAATGATAAGAGTTATCTTCGGATGCAGTCCCACTAGGCAAACAAAAATGTATACATAAAAATAAAGGATTAGAGAAAAAATAAACAACACAAAATATGAATCCTATCCTATATTAAACATACACCTTGGATTAGAGAAAAAGGAATGCAACAATGACGAAAGAAAAGAAATCTCTCACTGTTACAAACCTTTGGTGACCTTTGATGGCCATAAGTGATTGTTCCAAAATAGCTTGGGAATGGTTCAATTTATAGATTTTAGGTTGATATAATTGGATGAATGAGATGAGATCTCATGAGATGGATACCAAGGGTTGAATCTCATGTAGGAGAGAATGGGAAGATGACGAACAACATGATTTGGTCAATGCACATGATTAGGGCAAGGATAGGGGAGAAATGAAGGGTGGAGATTTAATCATATTGATGAATGGTGGAGATTGAAAATGTTACTTTTGGAGCCTTGTGCACTTAAATCCATGTGTAATATTTTAGATCCTTATGCAAGATTGACCTTTGATTATTTTAGTCAATATTTGATGGAGGAATATATATAAATAATTAATTAGTTGACTAAACATGATTTATTTTTTCAACTAATGATGAGGGGGATGTCAGAATTTAAATAAATATTTAATTTGATTTGTGAGAAAATATTGGGGAAATGATTGAAACAATTGAATGAAAGTAATTTATTTAATTACGGTGGAGACATTGGAAGAAAATGTTGAATGAGTGAAATTAATTGAATAAATAAGGGTAGTTTATCCAATTATTGGTGGAAGAAATGTTAGATAAATTAATTAAATAGTCAAAACATATTTAGTTAATATTAGAAGAAAGATCTGGGCGGGGGCCCTAGCTCGGTTGGCTAAGTAATTCCGTTGCGGCTCGGCTGGTCATGAGTTCTA
This sequence comes from Sequoia sempervirens, assembly GCA_007258455.2. NCBI lineage: Eukaryota > Viridiplantae > Streptophyta > Pinopsida > Cupressales > Cupressaceae > Sequoia > Sequoia sempervirens. The sequence continues at coordinate 251,707 of VDFB02320904.1, forward strand.
GTCTCCCCCGTCCCGTGGTACCAGAGGGCGTGTCGCGCCAGCGCCGCCGGTCACGTTAAAAAGTTTACCAGGCGCACTGCAGTTTATAGGGGGTCGTGCTACCCGATTCCTGCAGTCTAAAAAAAAAAAAATATTAGAAGAAAGATCTAACAAGTTAATTAACTATACATTGTTCATTTAATTAACATTTGAATGGATTTAGAAAATAAACATGGTGTGATGACAATGGAAATGTGAGAATACATTTTTAGTGCCTACAACTAAATGTAAAAAATTATTTAAATTATTTTAAAATGAGAAAATATTTCTTAAAATTATAAAAAAAAAACATATTTACAACCTACACAAATTCTCATAAATTAGTAGTTAACACTATCTTCAAATTCTTAATGGATTGCTTGCCATAAGTGGCATAAAGTAAATAATTGATTATAAATGTTGATTTTAGTATCTCACTTAGGGAAAAAGGTATGACACATTATTGTTGGATCACCCTAATAGATTCAACATGAGAAGTACAAAAATTATATCTCATTATTATAAAATCTTGTATACAAGAAAACAATTCATTTGGAGCACATGGATCTATATACATAGCACTCTCATAACATGTGAAAGATGTATCATTAAAGGTTATTCTAATGGCATGCATGGATGGAAGAGATCATTATATTATTGATGGTTAACATAGTGGATGCATCACATGTTAGATCCTTACTTGCTAGATGCTCACCATTATAATAAGGTATATCATCATACTATAATGTATGGATAAAAGATATATGCATCTCTTATAGAAAAATATAGTAACCAGTTAATTCAATGAAAGAGAGAAAAGATAAAACATAGTAAAATAACAACTCTATAAAAAGAACATTTGCATCCTTGAAGCATAAAAATACACGAGGATATCAAGGATGCATCAATCAAGCATGATATGAAAGATAGAAACATATCAAAATCTAAGATAAATGTATGAAAAATGGTCAGGGAGAAAGATATAAAGAGACCCACAATGATTAAATATCCTAATCTAGAAGGATGGGAAGAGAGATAAATAATAATGTATACCCAAACCCTAATCAAAGTAAATAAGAATATGTAAGTAAAACACTAGGAAACATGAAAATGTATGAATTCTATCTCTTCTGTTAACGTATACTTGATGGGTGGGACTGTGGAGCACGAGTGAGAAAAGCAGAATTTTGAATCTCTAAACAATGGAGCAAGCCATGGAGCAGGATCTGAGGAATCCCAAGAAGAATCGGCGCATGTTCTAAGTGTAGAGAAAGGTAAGTTTGAATCTGATGAGAAGGACATCAGAAAAAAAAATCCAGGTGGACCTGGGAGGAAAGATAAATCTGGGGGGGTCCCCTGAAGGACAACAAGGCGAAAAAGGAAAAATTTCCAATGAAGTGGTAGGGACCGCTGATAGGGAAGGAGCAAAGCGCAAACCTTGGTCTTCACTGTTTGGTGTTAAACCAAATGGTAAATCGATTTTCCCTCCAGTGAGTAATCATTCTAACCCAGTGAAAGGTAAGTTTTTCATCTTTGTTCCTAATCCTATGATTGATCATAATATTGCTTTGACGGAAAAAAGTCCTTGTTGGAAAGTTTATGGGCCCTAGACCAAATGTTGAGGTGGTTAGGGAGTTTGTCAAAAACAAGTGGAGAACTAATGGGCAAGTTATGGTGGCTGCTCTTCCTAGAGGTTTCTTTGCCTTTGAGTTCACCTGCAGGGAGGATATTTTGGCTGTGAGGAGTGGTGGACCCTAGGTCATTGGAAAATCCTCCTTGGCCCTTAAGAAATGGACCTCTCACCTGGATCTCTCTGATTCTATCTTTGAGAATGTTCTAGTTTGGGCTAGACTCCCGGGTCTCCCTCTAGAATACTGGAATGAGGATATTTTCAACAACATTGCTAGTTCTTTTGGAGAACTTCTATCTATTGACCCTATGACAATAGTTAGAAAGCGGTTGGTGTTTGCTCGAATCTGTGTGGGAGTTTCATAGAGTGTTGACCTTCCTTCTTCAATAGATATTCAATCTAAGTTGGGAACCTGGACGCAAGCTATAGAGTTTGAGTCCATTCCCTTTGCCTACTTTAAATGTAGAAAAATGGTGCATTGGGCTAAGAAATGTCCATTAAATGTTAGTAAAGAAAAATAAATCACCAGTCCAACCCTAAGACTGTCTGGAGAAAGAAATCTGATGGGGAAGGACAAGCAAGCAATACCAATGAGGAGGCTGGTAGGAAAAATGAAACTCAGAGGAATACCTATGACAATAATGATGAAACTAAATCTAAAGATCCTAATGCATAGAAGATTCACCAAACAAGGGTAGAAAATAATGTTGGTCCTAAGGAAGATGATGAAAAAACACTGGAAAAAATGGAGCAAGGTAAAAGGGATGAGGACTTTGTTTCCTCTACTCTTAAGATCTTACCAGAAGGAAAACAAAATGGTTTCCTAGATTAGAAGACATTCCTATCTAGGGTATGTCTTTGGATATTGGCATTCCCATCCTACATACGACCTCTGTTGAATGCTCCCCTTTGAGTGACCCTCTTAATCTCAAGGAAAATACAACCCCAGATTTTGTTAAGGACACCTTTGAGGATCTGAGCCAAAACACTGAACTTTTGAGTGATAATCTAAATCAGCCTAGGAATGGCCTAATGGATACCCTCCCTTGGGAACAAAGAAGAATGTATGATAAGGAATGGGAATTTGGCAAAGAGATGGAGAGCCAAGAAGATACTGACTGGGAAGAAGTCCTCTCTCATTCTAAGAAAAAGAAGGAGAAAAGAAAACATCAGAATACTCCGAGTGGAGTTGTTACCAGAACAAGAGCAAAGGAGGATTATGGAGCAACTAAGCCTAGTTAGGGCAAAAGATCAAGTAAATGGCAGAGAGAGCATGAAAGCTTTCAGGATATAGCGGATGGTGTTCAAAAGACCATTTCGGAGATTCTCCAATCCCTTGGTAAGATATGAAGATTATGTCTTGGAGTATAAGAGGGCTCAATAGCCTTCACAAGAGGGATGTTTTGCACAATTTTGTAAGGGACCATAAACTTGATATTCTCCTCATCCAAGAAACTAAAATGTCCAAAGAAAAGGTGGAGAAGATCAAAATGTTTTAGAACTGTGGATTCAAGGAAATAGTTCAGATGGTGCGTCAGGAGGCATTGCTACCTTTTGGAACTATAACCTAATTAAAGGGGAACCTTTGTTGAAGAGAAACAATCATGTGGCTACTAAATTCACACATATCATAGATAACTTTAGCTGGATTCAGTCGAACATCTATGCTCCCAATGGGAAAGGAGCTAGAAAATATTTGTGGAATGAGATCTCTGCTTTCTACAAGATTTTTGATAATGATCATTGGATAGATATGGGTGATTTTAATACTCCCCTTTTGAATGAGGAGAAATTTGGAGGCTCTTAGGTGAATCAGGAGAGTAAATCTGATCTTTTTGATTTCATCAACAACAAGGAGCTGATTGATATGGACTTGCAAGGGGCTTAGTATACATGGTTGAATAGAAGAACTGGTAAGGAACTTATTCAAGTAAGGTTAGATAGAACTTTAATTTCTCATAAGTGGCTTTTAAGCTATTTTTTCTCTCTTAAAGCTCTTTCTAGAGTTGGATCGGATCACTTTCCCATAAGTTTTGTGGTGGACCCTATAAAGGTGAAGAAAAACTCTCCCTTTAGATTTGAAAGAATGTGGTTGTCCCATCCCCTTATCTTTGATGAAATCAGGAAATGGTGGAATATTGATGTTCCAAGTACTGCTATGTTCGGAATTGCTAAAAAACTAAGAGAAGTCAAACACAATTTAAGAAGATGGAAAAAAGAATCCTTTGGAAACATTTTTGGTATTAAATCTGAACTTCAAATAGAGCTTGCGAAGATTCAAAACAAAATCTAGAAGGAAGGATACATTGAAAATAACAAGGATAGAGAAAATGAGTTGATGGTGAAATTGCATGATATGTTGGTGAAATTGCATGATATAATAGCAAAAGAGGAGGAGTTTTGGAGGCAGAGATCAAGGGTATTGTGGCTCTCTGTTGGAGACATAAATACAAGGTACTTCCATTTATCTACTTCTAAACACAGGGCCACCAATAGAATTGCTTCCATAGAAGTTAATGGTACTAGATTTGAGGAAGAGGAAGACATAAAAAAGCAAGCTATCCTCTTCTATAATAACCTTCTTTCGGTGAATAGGGAAATAAATCAAAATGACCAAGAATTTTTATTAGAGGCCATCCCCAAGGTTGTTGTTAGGGAAGACAATGAAAATCTTGCGGCCATCCCCTCTAAGGAAGAAATTAGGAAAGCTTTCTTTTCTTTTGAAGGAAACAAGGCCCTTGGGCCTAATGAATTTCCTATGTTCTTTTTTCAATGGTTTTGGGATATTGTGGAAAATGATGTTGCAAATGCTGTTAAGGAATTTTTTGGTTCTAGAAGGCTCCTTAAGGAACTAAATGCTACTTTTGTGGTCCTTATTCCTAAGAAATCAGGGGCAATGGAGTTTGAGGCGTTTAGACCCATTAGTCTTTGCAATTCTCTCTATAAAATCACATCAAAGGTCTTGACTTCAAAGATCCTTTTTGTCCTTCCTTCATTGATTTCCCCTCAGTAGAATGGTTTTGTTCCTAGAAGGAAAATCTTAGATTCTATAGTCACACTCCATGAGAATATTCACTCATTTGTGGAATCTAAAACTGAAGGGTTTCTTCTTAAGTTGGACATATCCAAAGCTTATGACCATGTTGATTGGGAGTTTTTATTAAAAATTCTAATGGGGTTTGGTTTTAGTAGCAGAGTCATTCAGTTGGTGAATCAGTTGGTTACTATGGTCTCCAAATCTATTATTGTGAATGGATATCCCTCTAGATTCTTTCAAAATTCAAGAGGTTTAAGAGAGGGTGACCCTATCTCACCTATTCTTTTTACTATAATTGTTGAAATTCTGGGAAGGAATCTTAAGAGATTGATTGAACAGAGGTCTCTTTCAGGTCTTAGCCCTTCTTCCATGAATCTGATTTGTTCTCACCAATAGTTTGTTGATGACACAATGTTGATGGGAAGATCTACGATGAATGAGGCTAAGACTTTGAAAAAAACTTTGGACTTGTATGAGAAGGCGACAGGGCAGATGGTCAACAGACAGAAGAGTTCCATTTTTTTCTTCAATACCCTTGAGCATAGACAAGTCAAGATTGCAAGAATCCTTGGTTGTAGAGTGGAATCCTTACCTTCTTCTTATCTTGGAGTTTCGTTATGCCTTAAACCTCTAGACTCCTTTTGGTGCTCTTTGGTTGACAGGTTCAAAAAGAAGTTGGTTGGTTGGAAAGGAGCTCTTTTGAGCCAAGCTAGAAAAATTCAACTTCTTAAAGCTTCTCTTCAAAACCTCCCAGTTTATGCTTTAAACCTCTTCAAAATCCCTGCTAAATACGCTAAGGCCATTGAAAAGATCCAGAAAAGATTCCTTTGGTTTGGAGTGGAGGAAAGAAAGAGAATGCCTCTTATAGGGCGGGATTTGGTCTGCAGACCAAAAACCTTTGGGGGTTTAGGTCTCAGAAAAATTAGAATTAAATTAATAATACTCTCCTAGCCAAACAAATATGGAGATCTTTCTCGTCTAGAGCAGAGAATGGAAAGACATTTTAAGAAGTAAATATATGGTTGATCGTATGTCCCTCAAAGCTCTGCTGGACTCACCTGTCCTCCCTTGTGGCTCAGCTTGCTGGAACGATATGATTATTGGTAGAAAAATTAAGGAATCGGGAATAGGATGGCACATCAAAAGTGGCAATCAAGCTAGATTTTGGGAGGATAAATGTCTCTTTAAGGAGCCCCTTATTAATATTGAAAGATTCAATAGATGGGCAGAGCAATGTAAAGCTACTTTCGGGGAACTTGTCAGATTATTGGTATGAAGGAGATTGGGTGAACTTATGCATGATTAGTCAAGAGTTGGCTCAGCTTCAATCCTCCTTAAAAAGGCTATCAGTTTGGGACAATTTCAGCAGGATGATACTCTTGTCTGGATGGACAACCCTTCGGGTAACTACTCTGTCTCTTTGGTTGTATATGGGTTGTCCCTTTCTCAAGCCCCCCTCCCTTCTGGTCTAAAGCTTAGATTAAACAATTGACTCCAAAAGTCAATATCTTCTTTTGGATCATGCTTTAGAATAAGGTTCTCACGGTGGAAAATTGTTGTAAATGGGGATTTCAAATCCCTAACAGATGCTACCTTTGCAAGAGTGAGGCGGAGTTAGCTAACCACTTGTTTCTACACTGTTCGTTTGTTTCCTTAATCTGGGGAAAATTATTAGCTATTTGGAATATCTCTTGGGTGTTCCCCTAGACCATTGAATCTTGAGTTCTTTTTACAATGGAAAGCCTCTACTCAAAATCCCTTCATTCGAAAGTTATGGGCTTTCTTATTCCCTTTTGTTGCTTGGGGAGCGTGGAAAGAACGTAATAATAGACTTTTCAGGGACAAGGAGATGTCAAAGAATAATGTCTTTGAGAAAAAAATTAGGCTTATAAAGGAAAACTTTAATGTGATTCCTCAAAAAGCTCTTAACCTGGAAGTTGTGGTGTGTACTCCCTATGATTTAAGGATAGCAAAAGATTGGAATATTAAAGTGGACATTTCATCAGCTTCCAAGCCATCTAAGAAAAGTAGGGAGGGTGTTTGCTAGACCTTTCCTCCATACGGTTGGTATAAGGCCTTCTTTGATGGAGCTGAGAAGGGCAACCCGAGCATGGCTGGAAGTGGAGGTGTGCTAAGGGATTCAAATGGTAATTTTATGGTGGTTGTGGCAATATCCCTAGGTCACCAAACCAACCACGTGGCAGAGGCTATTAGAGCCTTTCAAGTTTTAAAGTTAGATCATAATTTGAATATAAAAAAATTATGGCTAGAAGGGGATTCTAAAAATATTATTGATTGTCTCTTAGGAAGGACCCCACCCTCTTGGTCGATAAAAAATTGGATTGATGAAGCAAAGTCTATTCTAGACAAGTTTGAAAAAGTAAAAGTTTCACACGTCTACAGGGAAGCTAACAGCATAGCAGATTACTTTGCGAATGAAGGGGTTAGGAAGCAAGGATTGAAAACATGGCAAAATTATAGGGAATTGAGAATTGAAGTCAGGGCCTTACTAGATTATGATGTTATGCATGGGAAAGAGGAAAATACATTTAATGGTTAAAGGGAAAGGGGCCAAGTACATCGAAATCAAGAGATTTTATGGGGCCATGTCATGTTACTTAGAAGGAAAGAAAAAGTGGCACACTTTGTAGGTGAATTGGAACAACTGCATAATTCTGCAATAGGTACTTGGCGCTGGTAGAGTCTGCAGTAAGGTGCAAACGAAAAATGGGGGGGAACAGGAAAAGAGTTGAGCCAAAAAGCTATGAGGTGCACACCAGGAATGACAAGGTTTGGAAGTAGATTGAAAGAGGTGGGTTGGTTCCATTTCAAGAAAAACTTCATGGGCCCGATACTATGGCCACAGACTATTTCGAGAAGAACTGGAACAACGGTGAAATAATTATCTTTGGAAGAAAGGTGAAGCTGGATGAGCAGATTATAGGGGAGATTACTGGAATGCCCACTGAGGGCGTGAAGTTTTATCGTGACAAAAGGTTTTCTGATGAGGCGGTCATTAGATTTCCTAAGAAGGATAAGGAGAAATTGAAACTGGTTAAAATTTCTAACAGTATTTCAAAATTGACACCATCAAGGCTTTGTGGAGAAAGGTACTTCGTGTTATAATGGAGTATATGACGTTGGACGATAAATTTACCAGAGTGTATGGTCATCATTTTTCCATTATTAACCACTTCCACCATAAGGTACGGATTTCTCTGCCTCACTACCTATTATGTTCGTTGAGTAATAGCCTTGAGGACCATAAGAAAAATCCCTAGAGATACCCTATTCTTCATCCTGGTCTTATTAGGTTAATATATGAACACTATCAAAGTATGTCGGCTTAATCTAAACTTGTTGCCTCCACGGCGTCTGAGGACTATGATACAGATAGTGGGGGTTCGGAGAATCAGCCTAACCAAGAGAGAATTATTGATGCCCACCCATCCTCTAAGGTGTCTGGGAAGAAAACCCAATCTAAAACCCCAACTTGCTAAAGCTAACCCTGAGACCTACCCAGACTGCTCTGTCCCCTTAAAGAATTTTGTTCTTAAGGGCTCCCCTGCCAACAAGTTGGTTTCCTACTCTGTTGACTCCTTGGAAGACAAAACTGAGAACCCTGAAGCTAGTAGAAATTTTGTGCCCTCCCCTCCTACCTCTTTCAAATTTGAAGGTACCAGATTTCCTAGCCCCCCCAACCCGGGCGATGTTAACCTAATATTAGATCGGGTTCAATCTAGTGACATTTTGGCTTCTACAAGAAACAACATTAGTGAGATTTTCAGGGTTTTGAAATGGGCCTATCAAGAAATTAATGATCTTAATCAAAGAAATAGGGCTTTGTATAGTAAATTGGAGGAGCTGGAACATAAGTTGGCCACTCTCAGCAATGAAGAAGGGAAACGGAAAAAGAACAGTATTGGAAAGGAAGGAGGTGAAACTGAGGAAAAGTACAAGTCTCTGGAAACGGAAATGGTTAAAATTAAAAATAACTTGAAAACAGTTGTGGAACAAAACCATAAAATGGCTAGGAACAATGCCATTATTATCAATGCTATGTCTGAAAAGCTGGAAAAAACGCAACAGCGTTCGCTGGTTGTTGATTTGGAAGAGAACAAGGAAAGCAAGAACGAGGACCAAGGTATTTCGAAAAGGACCCATGCCAATCTCAAAAGGAAAGCGCCTCCCACTACCCAGATGTTTCAGATCTTAAAGAGGGGGGTTCAGGATATGAATGAGCTGGAAGCTGAGATTGCAGATTTATTAAAGACACAAATTTAGTTGTTGCTAGCTTTTTGTCTGGTTTTATTGGTTTTGTGGCCTTCACTGGCCTTTTTGGTGGCTGTTGTCTTTTATTATTGTTTTTACAGCCTTTCTGACTTTGGTGTCTTTAACGACTCTATCTTTATTTTGTAAACTTCATGGTTTCGGGTCCTTGTAAAATCCCTTTTTTCCTCTTTCAAAAACATGAAAATGTATGACTAAATTTGAGTAATACCAAACTTAAAATGTCCTAAATAGGTGAAGTTACCAAAAATGTAAATAAAAATAACCTTTCCTGAAGATTAATCTAAGATATTCTAATATGATGCATTCACAACATAAATCAACCTAGATTGACTAAATGACAATTATGGGAGTGATACTTGAATAATTAAATGTTAAGCTAGGAAATTAAATGCAAAGGGATTAATTTATTTAACTCTAGGATGATGAATAAGAAATAAATTTGATGTCATACTAGCTTAATTCCACCTATCTCGGGATAAAAAATGGTTCATCTTTATCTAAACTCTTTCCCAAAATTGGACCAATCTTGCAACTAAATCTATGGAATTGGGTCAATTATATAAGTATCAATTTGTCTTGTAGCCTAGGATCTAGTTTGGTTGATTGTGTACACATACTTTATTAAATTTGTTGCTTTTCTCTAATTGTCAAGGAATAGCAATAATTAGAAACACCTAGAGGGATCAACAAATCACAAGGATTGTGTTCTCCTAGGTTGATCTCTTGGATAGGATTAACTTTTGCGATCATAGAAACAATTGATAACAACAATCATCAAACATTAAAACACAATAGAATTATGTAAACAATTTCATTTTAGTGCTCCAATTGATGTGTTTCTAGCATACTTTAGCCCTCTAATGAGAATAATAATCGATAATGCATGTAGATGTGAATAGATGATAAAATGAATGCACGCTAAATGTTTTTAAATACAAGTTCATAGAAATAAATCATGTGTACAAAATTGGCTAATGGTAGAAAGGCAACGAGAAGGAGTTGCCAAAATTTTTAATTTAATTTTAAAATATGAGGGTTAGATCTATAGAAGTAAGATTAATCTTGCACCCATGGCACTAATCTGAGGTAAGAGGAAGACTTAAAAGTATGTTTATGTATCTTATAGATGTAGAGAAACCTGCCGTAAACAGCCTGCACATTGGTATTTTATGGTGAGGTTATTTTCAAGATAATATGCCAATCATAAAAAGTTGGCGTTTCAAACTCTTCTCATTAAATATTTAAAAAAATCAGAAAATGACAATCAACTAAGTTGGGTCCCGTCTGTGAGGTAACCGTGGATCTGATCTAAGAATAAAAGGAAAGATCATAGATTTGTTTTTATTTTTAACTTTTTAAATGCTGGTAGGTTTTATATTTTAGATTTTTTAAAGATATAATATAGGAGAAAGGAATATAATGGTTACTAAAACAGTATAATTTTTAAGCTACTTGACATCTATAACTCAATGGAAAGGAATTTCTTGATCCAACCTAAATCTTTGTTGTCTTGAATCTTGATGCATACTTTGAAGATTTCTACTTAAATGCAATTTTTGTGTAAGATATGATTTATGAAAAGCCCATTATACCTCCATTGGCTAATAACAGTATGTCTAAGGAGGCTACCATAGGTTCTTATGCTGCCCACAACTTATTTTCAGACTATATGGCTTCATTAAAATTGGTATCAGAGTTAGAGTTGCAAAAGAAACCTGCAATTAAAGAGGAGAATATAGAGATGGATGATAAGATATGGAGCAGTCTTCCACAAGAGTTGCTACTGTTTGTTTTGGCTAAGCTGCCAACCCTTGTCATTGGAAAATTCAGAGTTGTTTGTGGGGAATGGAAGTTTCTTCTCTCACCACCAGCCTGTACCTTCAAAAGAATTTCATCTGCTGTTAGTCCTTGTAACTCTTCTCCTGCATTTCTTATAGGAGGCCTAAGTTTCACCCATATGAAGAACTCTGTGCTGAATGATTTATATCTGCTTCAATCACCACCCACTTTTCGTATGTACAGGCTCTCAACAGACTTTCTAGGAGCTCTTAATGGCAGTGTGATGACGAGTTGCAAGAGTCTCCTCTGTTATTCTTGTTATGACAAGGGAGCCCCAGAAGCACCCTCTTTATTTTATATATGCAATCCTGTTACCAGGACATGGAAAACGCTGCCCCCTCTTGTTGAGCTCAGATCAAGACAAGATTTCATTGGTTTAGCTTTTGATTCCTTCACAAGGACATTTATCTTAATCACAGTGGGAAACAGAAGACATGAAATCCAAAACACTGTGGCTATGGAAATTTATGATTCAGAAACTGATTCATGGACCAAATTGGAGATGAAGGTACCCATATCACTTTTCCCCACAGGGGAAGGATTGTATTCCAGAGGAAGATTTTATTGGATCAATCAAACTCTAGTTGGATCCATGCTTAGGCATGATGTTGCAGCATTTAATGTAGCAGAGAAGAGCTGGGATGTTATCAATCAGCCTGAACACTTTTGCTATGGGAAGTTAACTGGGTATGATGGGAATGTGATTTTGGTAGATAATAAGGATCTCGCCTTATGGAAGTTGAATGAAGGTGGGAAGGAAAAAGGGTATTGCTGGTTAGAATTTCAGGTATTCTCAAGGAGTTTATATGAAGAATTTGCACTGAACCAGGGAAATGTTATCAATGATTTTAGCAGGCAGAGAAACCCACAGGTTAATGTTGGATCGAGTTACAGCCATTCACAAGTGGTGGTTAGTAGGTGTGGGTGGATTCTGGTACACCTATACCAAAAGAAGTTGCTTATACTGGACGTAGAGGGAAGAGTTATGAGAAGCATTGAAGGTAAATTGCTGAACGTATTTGAACAAGCTGCTTCTCCACTACCACTTCATGGCTATGAAGTTAACAATGTTTGGTGGCCTTAATTTGACTTTGTATTCTGGGGATTTGCTCCAGTTGTTCAAGAATGGCTTTATTTTATTTTATGGCTGTAATGCTTTCTATCATTCCTTACATTTCTGAAATGGAAACAGTCGTCTATCATTTTGAAAATTGTTTTTCCTCTTTTGTTTGGGAGCATTTGTATTGGCATAGGTAATAGTCTTACATACAGTAGACACTGATGTCAATGTTGTATAAGCACTAAGTTGCAAAAATGTTATAGTTTCTATTCTCATGTAATGGTGTGTCTTTTATTTATCTGATAAAGGATTGCAAATGATGCTTCATCTGAATTCAGCTTGAAAGAAGAAGAGCCAATTTAGTAAATCAAGCACAGTCAATTTCTGTTTTGAGAAGGAATTATGCAAATCTACCTGCTTTTTTTTAAAGTACTAATCAGTTCTATTTTTAAACTTAATCTCTGTGATGAATGTTAATTTACAAAAGGACTAAAAGAAGAGGCAGAGAAGAGAAATATTGAAGAGAACAAAGAGCAGAAATAACAGTGATAAAACACAGATATAAAACACAACGATGAACTACAATGGTTTATATTTCATATATTTCAAAACATATAAACTTAATCACAGACACAGAGCTGCTGCTCTTTCTTCCCACTCAGCAAAAACAAAAACAGAGTGCCCTGTTCGTTTGTTGTTGAAGACTGTTACTACAGCAAGTATCAAGTTTATAGAAACATTGATTCTCTTCCCTCTAGCATCAATATATCTATATCCTAATATTTTGTGGACTTATAAGTTTTCTCTCCCTTCAGTTTAATGGTACCAAGTATGCCTAAACCCTAATCCTACAATATCAAGTATGTCAAATGCTTGATTCCTACCTTCTTTATCCATCACCTTTTGTGGACTTCAAGAAATTTCCTCCCTGGAAACATCAAGTATGTTATGTATCTAATCTCTACCTTTCTACTCTTTTCCTTTCACATGACTCTAAGACTCTTCCTTCCCATAATCATTGATACATTATGTTTTCCATTTCCTCAATCACTAAAGCCTTAGCCTCTTTTGACATACTCCTTTGTTGGAATTCCAAAATCTTTTGCGCCTCAATTCTTCTAGTATAAGGTATTCCATATATCCTAGCATAAGGTATTCCATATATCCAATCCTTGAGTCCGATTTTTAAAATTTTGAGTTTTTATTTGTTGATTTGTCATTCTATAAGTTTCATTGCTTTGACATTTTAACATCCTAAAACTTGATTTATTGTTCTTTCCTCATTTCTTTTTCTTGTCAATTTTGGACCTTAAATACTTTCCTTACTAGTGTGCTTGGCATCCTTAAAGCCCAACCTTCACTTTCCTATCAACATCCTTAGCATCCCTACAACCCAACCTCCACTTTCCTATCAACATCCTTAGCGTCCCTACAACGCAACCTCCACTTCTTATTAGTGTCCTTATATTCACTTGCAAGTATGGTTATGAAATTTATGTTTCCTTAGGATCTTGCATAAGTTATATCATGTGTTGAGGTAGAACTAAAATGGTATAATATGTTGGTATAATATGTTAATATTATGTTTGTAGGGAATACTCCCATGCGACAATGTTTATTCTTGTAGATTGTGAACCTCTCCTCTTTCCGTTTTCCCTTCTTATTATCTTTATCTTCCTCTTTCCCTTTGATATTTTTCATTTTCTTTATGAGTTGGTTAGGGTAGGATTATATTATTGTATCCCTCAAATTGAACTTCCCAGACTCTATATTCAGTTACACTTAAAACATTACTAAACCACTTGTTATAATATCATCTCATTTGTCATTGAGTGATTCTTGTAAAGCTAAGACCTACTAGTCTTGAGACCTCACGAAGATATTAAAATATTTCTTCAAGGGAATAATCTTCCCCCTCATTCTTGAGTGTCGAATTGCATGTCATTTTGTGAGCCAACGCATACCTAAGAATGAGACAATCAATTTATGAGATAAAAGTAGATATTATATTTTTCAATCAAATAATAGAATATAAAAAATTTAACATTTACAAGATCAAAGATAATTTAAGCTATAATTTATCCAATCGTTTCAACTGTTCTTTCATATTGAACTACCCATTTTCTCAATCTTTTTCCTTTTTAAACAAATTTTATAAAGAACCTACTGCTAAAATGTCTATATAATTAACCAACTTTACACTCTAAAATAAGTTATTTTTGTGATATTTATAATAACCACCAAAGGGTAGATTGCACATGAAGATTTTAGGTAACTCATTCATGCACAAGTGCAACAAATATTTAATTGAAGTTTGTATAAGAAGCTTCTTCCTTCAAACCTAACAATCGAATTCGAAGTCAAATAAGAATCTCTTTAAAATAAAAGAGGAATCTCTTTGAACAATACAAACAAGAGGCAAGGAAGGCGACAATCAAATTCAAAGTAAAATGGCATGAAATGAATGAGAAAGAATATACCATAAATTAAATGCTTTATTATTTTTTAATAGACCCAAACTGACCGTAGGAAACTTCTTCATACTGATTTTTTAATAAAATTATATTTTTCTTATAGTTTGGGTAAGTGGAGATGCTAATGAGGAAATTGCTCTTTTATATATGTTCTCAAAGCCCTTTATAAATTTCTTGATTAGGATCCTCACACAAGAAACTGCCGCAGTATTATGTGGGAAAAAATGTTAGTTTAAACTTATCATTCTATGGAAAGGTAGCTCACAAGATTCTCAACTAAAACCATTTAATAGTCTATTTGACTTTGTTGTTAATATAATATGGAATCCATCAATTTGGTGATGTGTGTTTTGTTTATGAAAATAATGTTTTTATTTCTTGAATTTATTTAAGAGTTAAAGTTTAAATTTGTGTCATAATATAATATATAATTTTTTTAGTTTTTTAATGCTTGTCAAATATATAATTTAGTTAGATTTGTTTTCTGATTGAAAATGTTTACTAAATACATATATAATATCATTTTGGAGTTAATTTATCAATAAAAAATATGTATTTAATTTTTTAATATTCTCATATAAATAATATTTAGAAAAATCTAAAAACATATTTTTTAGATTTATAAGTATAGTTTTTAAAAAATATATAGTTATTAATTATAATTTCTTTATTATTGTCATTACAAATAGGTCATCAATATCAAAATTATTGTTTTTAGTTGTTACGTGGTTATTTTAATTCTAGCACTTGGTGGTTGCCCTTTCTTTTGTTAATCTTCATTATATTATATGTATCTGTGTGTGTGTGTGTGTGTGTATTCCTTCTATGAAATGATGATTTTATGTATACATGTATACATATATATATACAAACTAGTATAACTGTGAAGTTACAAACTAAGCAATAAATGCAACAAAAGATATTTATATAATCACATATCAAAACTACACAATACATTATGTTTTATACAAACACGAAAATATAATATCCATCTCAACAAAAGTGATCAAAACCATTCAAGACAAATAAAATGTTATTTACTCAAACTATACCCTTCTCACCAATATTAATACAAATATAGAAACCCATGGGATTTAACATAATAAACTAATTACACAACACAAGAATGCATGCAATACTAATAACGATCCTTAATTTAATTTCTACCTCTCAAAGTTATGGGTTTGATAGCCCCTCTACATATAGTAGCATAACTAAAATACCTCCCTATTTGACCAAGTTATATCCTATGTACCTATCTTTTTATTATAAATTTATATCCCCTTATATTTTTTTCACCCTTTCAACCAAGGGCACTACCCACACATGTATATGAATCAAAATGGGCTTTGATTCTCATCCCACAAGTTATGTCTTTGACACAAAAACTTAAATAAGTTATGACAAATCTTAGGTTTTTTCTAATACTAGATCTATTATAATTTCCATGGTGGACCAATTAGGACTCGAACCTAGTAAACCTCCTATTAT